>VDFB02032300.1:20184-143488 GCA_007258455.2 Sequoia sempervirens | reverse complement strand
GGTTTTGTCGAGTCATATCAATTTTGGTCAGTGTCATTTGAACTACGAAGTCCTACGTGTATAACGTAGGAAAGGCCATCAATCGATGAGCCCCCAAGGCCCTAGGTTAGTCCTTTAGGGTCTGTCGAGTCTATTTGTGTCTCTTGTCTTCAAGAAATCAAGCATGTAAACCAAATCTCAAATCAACAAATCAACTATCCAACAAGTCTTCAATCCAAATTGGTCAATTGTCTAATCATCAACGATTATCAAGTCATTGGTCTTATCATTTTGTCCTATTTAGGATGTGTCCTTCCTGAATTGGGACATTGGTCAACTTGGTCAATCTTATCATTTTCCTTAAACAGGATGTGCCCTTCCTAAAACTAGGCATAATCAACATTGGTCAATCAATCTTGGTCATTCAATTAAATCAATCGATTAGTTAGTTAATTTTTCCTTATACAAGATATATCTTTCCTAGAACTAGGCATAATCAACAACGGTCAATAAATCTTGTCAATTGGTCATATTGGTCACTCAATTCGGTCATTTAATCAATCTGGTCAATTAATCTATCTAGTCAAACAATTAGTCAATTAGTTAATCGATCAATCAATCAATCTGGTCAACCTATTAGTCAAACTCATCAATCAACCTCATCAATCTTATCATCAAATAAACTTTGGCAACCGATCTTAATAGCTATTGACTTGATTGGTCTAACTAGTCTTATCCATTTGTCTTTGGTCATGTTACTAGCTACCTCGAGGATGTCCCATGAAGGATTTAGAGGGGTGGTGATGGATCATGATCTCTTTTTCTTTTGATTGTTGCTTGTGGGTTGTCTTGAAAAAAAGACTGGGGCAATTGGGTCCTTAGTACGAGTCTGGGCATTCCTTGTCTTTTGGCTTGTCTTTTTGACTGTGTGTTTTGTAAGTGGTAACATTGCACACCTCGATCTATGTCATACCATGGTTTTTATTCTCCATTTTCTACAATTTTGACACTCGATGATGATAAACATGCAAGTTGACATCCATTAAAGCACAAATGTTTGTCCCTTGTCATTTCATTAACTTCACGCTAAAATTTGTCTCCTTCATGCTAACATTTGTCTCCTCCATGCTAACATCCATATACTTCATGCTTTCACCCCTTCTTTTCTTGGGGTCATTTTGATAGAATACTGTGACACACAAAAATATCCTACATAATCATGTTAGAAGCATATAGTCATCATACAACATCATAGACATCATAATAAACATGTTAGGTCATTCATATTGCATATGAAAATACAAAAATATAGAAAGCATTATCATGCAAGAATATATCCATATAAGCATCACATATTAGGTCATGATAACATCATCTTGCATTTATATCTTATTGCATACATTCTCATACATAATCATCGTATCTCATATATAACATCATATACATATCATTACCATTACATTTGCATACATCATATACATTTCCATACCTGTAGACATTGAAAATGTCCAAGTTTGCGAGCGTCACTTTTCTTGGTCGTCGTCTTTTGATAATTGAATAATTTTAATTATTTGATTATCCTTGATCGCATTCCTCTATTAATTAAATAATTTTTAATTATTTAATTAATTCACTTTCTAATATTTCTTCTATCCTGATCAACTAAAATAAATTAATTGCGTCGATAACACTCTTTGTCTTCAATAATTAAATAAATCATCATTTATTTAATTATTTATCTTTTATCATTCGCCTATAGTCAGATAATAATAATAATAATTTTCCTATGCATTGAGCTTTACATTCTTCTATAATTAAATAATTATCAAGATTATTTAATTATGCATCATTCCTCCCCCCATTAAATAATTAATTCAAATTAATTATTTGGTGTCTAATTTCCATCTCTCCACATTTAAGTATATTGATTTTATAAATCGATTTATTTAAATGCCTATTTTCCATTTTACTCAAATAAATAATTCGAATGAATTATCTATTTTCCACTTGGTCAAATATTCTCTTCTCATGAATTATTATTTTTCAATTTTTAATTCATTCTTTTCCTCCATTTGCTCATTAATTCCTATCATAGTCTTCTCTATCATAGTCATTAGCGTCATAATCCTCCCATGAATAGCATATTCTAGGTGCATCAATCCTCCACCGTTGATCTTGGCATCTTTCTAGAAACTTGATCTTGATCGTCCGTTTCGTAACCTCCCTCTCATGGATTCTCATCCGTTGATCTTGGAATCTTTCTAGAGGATTAATCTTGTCCATTCGTTCAAATGGTTGTCTATAAAAGAAACCTTCCTCTTCCATTTTTACCTTAACAACCATTTTGTCTCCAACTTTCTACTTACAATTTGTAGATATTTGCACAAGTAAAACAACACATCTGAGGGAAAAGTTTGCAAAAGGAGAAATAGGAGAGACAATGAAGGAATCAACTTCAATGAGGAGTGTTTGATTTGAATGCATTTTGTTTATTTCTCTCATTGTTTGTATTCTCTTGTTTTAGGTGTGGTTTTTAGTTTAGACGTGTTGGCTGCCACTTTATCTAAGCTAGAACTGATTTAACCCCATCTTACATTGGTGAACCTAACGCGAAGAATAGTTTTTGCAAGATTTCGTATGATTTTTGTTTGTTTTTGCAGATTTCAGGTACGAAGCGATGCATTTGATTGAAGCAGCGACACATTTGACAAGAAATGACGCATTTGTTGGAAATAACAATGCATTTGTTGAAGGCATGATAGGTGGGAAAATTTGAATGTGCAATACAATTGCTCTGGTGTGATGGGACGCAGTGACACAATTGCTAAAAAGAATGATGCATTTGTTTGTCCGGTATAAACTTTCAGTTTTTAGTTTATCTTTGATTTTTCGTTTGGGATTTTGAGTAGAGTAGGGTTTTTTGGGTTAATAACTCTCTATTTTAGCATGTGGCTTTGGAGTGGTGCTCTAAAAAAAATTGTTTCTTTTGAAACAACAAAAAAAATTGAGCACTTTCATTTCGTTTCAAGCAATTTTTCATTTCCTTTGTTTTCCACAAGTTGCATCAAGATCATAAGGTTAAAAAGAACTGCATTTTTCACTCACAAGGCTTAAAAAGAACAACAATCTGCATTTTTACACTCATGGGCATTAAAATGAACCTTGCATAAAATGTCATTGGTCTAAATTTACAAAGTGTCTTCAAATAATAAGCAAGGCTTAAAATCAACTAGTGTTCTTCATGTTTGGTAATTTGCAACTATCTTAAAAAGTGCGTATGCTATCCTCTCGCGCCATTTGGAAATCTTGAGTGACCAAAACCACCTCTTTGGAATTTGTATAATCACACAACATATTTGGATTTGGTGCTTAAAATTAACCCCATGCAAGTGTGAGGAAAAGGCACCGAAAATATGCTCTCATCCTTGCACTTCGAGCGATCTAGGATGATCAAAAAATAGGTGTACTTCCTCACTTTTGTTTACCTTTTTAGAGGGCCTGCCACCCTACTTCGAAAGGTGGGAATGACCCTAGCAATAATTGGCTAAATCCAAGCTCTTTTGAACTGTTATATAAATGTGTGGTTGTGATGAAAATTATGATCAACGGGAAGTGGTACATGAAAGCTCCACCCTAGCATCTTTATGATATAAAAATTCCTTGTTCAAAGGGTTGAGAGACCTCTCAAAGGAGTTTATCATAGTATCCCTTGAACCAGATGCCCTTACTAGAAACCTTTGTGTAGAAAACCAAAATCCTTCTATTTGCTGGCACAGGAGGTCGGACCTCTGAAGTCGTCCCACACTTTCGCGATTCAAAGTAGAGATGGAAAATTCCTCTTTGGGGAATTTAGAGTTTGGTGTACCTGAGAAGTGAGTGTCATGGAGGGGAGCTAGTGTCACCAAACTCCTAGGCTATCCGCTCTGAATAGGTGCGACTGGAGAAATCCAAGTGGGAACCCAACAAATATTGTCTCTGCCAACCATGGGGCTTGTGCATTTTTGTCTATGTGTGTTTTTACTTTTCAAACATTTTCACATCCAAAACTAGACCAAAAACAAGTGCTTGATACTGTATTCTATGTTTTCCAATCATACTTCATAAAAAACAATCAGAATTCACTCAAAAACCAGATCAAAAACCATCAAACTATCAAAAGAAACTTTTTGTGAGCCACAACTATCAAAAACAGGGCCGCAACTAATACTGAGCACCACATCTGATAACTAGAAAACCGTAATTGACATACTGAACTACATTTGTAGAAAATAGACCTGCAACTGCTATCCTGAGCCGCATTTGATAACTGGAAAACCACAACTATCTTTCTAAACCGCATTTGCAGAAAACAGAACCACAATTGTCTAATACAACATAAACTTTTAAAATATTTGTCCAAAATCTGATCCACTCATTTCACAGTGATCTTTAACTGCTAAACTAGAGACTTGCAAGCTTCATTAGGTCATTCTAGTAGTTCCATTTAGGGAAACATTGGATTATAGGTTACTCTTCCTCCATCCTTGCATTGCATAAACTTTGACCCTTAGGTTGCACTTTGACCTTCCGATTTTGAACATAGGAAGACCTTTGAGCTCTTGGAAAATCCTTGGTTTTATATTCTATTTATCATTGACCATTATCCCTCATTTTATCAATCCTTGTTGTTGTGACCTTTATCACATTTGAGTCTTAATCTTGTGTCCTAGCCTTGACTCAACCTTGTCAAAATTATCCTCTTGGTTACCACAAATGGTCAATGACACTTGGAATTATTACCTTGGGTTCACATTAGCTTGACTTCCATCCTTTGTTTAAAATTTTAGGATTCCTTTACATTCAACTTGACCTCATTTAGACTCATATTACATCCCTTTCATCATAGCTTTCATCATCATCTTGCCAAACTTTGATCTTTATTTGTACTTTGCACCTTTATCCCAAAAACAAAAAAAAAATAGTTCATTCTACCTTAAGTCTCAACATCATATCATTTTCCCTTAAATTTTTCAATTATTCAACCTTTCATATCCTTTTTCATCTATTAGTTGCATTATCTTCATTTTAACCTTAGTTGCATTATTACCTTAATCTTCAATTTAGCATCATCTAGTCATTTTATCATTATCCTTGACCATTAATCAACATTTAGTATCCCTTAGCATTCATTAGCTTCATCCTTTTGATCATTATCATCCTTGCATGATCATCTTCCATTCTCATATTCAAAAATACAAAAAAATCCAAAAAAACGTAGATTCATCCTCATCTTGCATTAGCCTCATTATCTTTATACTCAAGAAAATCCAAAAACATAGCATAGTTTCATCATCATCTTGCATTATCCCTCAACTTGCAAAAGTATCACATGGTTAAAACAAGGTCACAAGCCAAGAGAAAAGACATGGATTTTTCAAGTAACCCTTTTCATGACACTACCCTTAGAATAGATTCAAATCATTCAACACCTCCAAGAGACACACCGCCAAGAGACCAAACCAACACATGGAAAAACTTGAGCCTAGAAGAATTCAACAAACAATTGACCCAAGAAGAAATTGAAGAAGCTTATAGTGACCCAATAATTTTAAGCATGATTGATCAACTTGTTAGTGTAGACCCAAACAAATTCTTCTATGCACTAGCTAAATAGGGTGCCAAATTACCTCAAGGTTTTGACGTATCAACCATTGTAGAAAAAGAAACCAAAAATCCATTTGCACTTGGCATGCCCTCATCACAACAAATGTCAAACATACCCCTTGGAACAACTACACACGTGACTACCACTACTACACACATCCCAAGCATCTCAACATTTGGAAACAAGGAAACCAATACCACTACACAAGGAAAAAGTTTCACACTTGGAAATTCCTCAAATTCTATAGGTAAGACCTTTACAAACCCCCTTTTTCAACATATAAACCAAGGTTCCACATCACAAGGTCCTACCCTTTTGATCCAAAATGCAAACCAAGGTCCTATACCCACATTTCAAAATGCAAACCAAGCTTCCACATCACAAGGTCCTAACCCTTTGATACAAAATGAAAACCAAGGTCCTAAACCCACACTTCACAACACAAATCAAGGTTCCTTATTCCAATTTCAAGGTACACTTCATCAAGTCAAAATCCACTCACTAAACCTAGAAAGGTTCACATTATCTCACGAAGGACCCCAAATCAAAATGCTAATCAAAGATCAAATCCATCACTCCAAAACACTAGTCAAGGGTCCCTTCCATCATTCCAAAATTCCAATCAAGGACCTACACCTCCATTTCAAAATTCCAATCAAGGACCTACACCTTCATTTCAAAATACCAATCAAGGACCTACACCTTCATTTCAAAATACCAATCAAGGATCTACACCTTAATTTCAAAATACCAATCAAGGACCTACACCTTCATTTCAAAATACCAATCAAGGACCCACACCATCAAATTCTAATCAAGGGACCTTTCCTTCATGTCAAAAAATCAACCAAGGGATTACACCTTCATGTCAAAACATCAAGCAAGGACCTATTACCCCCTTTCAAAATGCAAATCAAAGACTAGATTTTCAAAACCAAGGCATAAATCAAGGGCCAACACCTCAATTCCAAAACACCATACCACATGCAAACATGAACTTTGGAACAAACCCAAATGCCAATTTCAACCCAAATCAAAACAATACACACCAATATGGCAATGAAGGTCATACATCACAAACCATCAATCCAAACTCAAATCCAACATATGACCTCAATACCAACATCATTACACCAAACCAAAACAATGCAACACCATCCTTTGACTTTTTGATACAACAAGTAGAAAATCTTCAACAACAGACAAATATGCAAATGGGAACCAACAAGAATACCTATTCCGTCGAGGAGTTGTGCCCCTTTCCATTTGATCGAAAACTATACATGCCACCCTTTCCCCCTCATTTTACCACATCACCTTTTCCTAAGTATAAGGGAACAGTGGATCCAATATAACACATTCAAGAATTCAACACATCATGTATGGAAGTCTCATATGACCCTACCTATTTGATGAGACTGTTGCCACGAAGCCTCACAGGGCCAACCTTAGATTGGTTTGCACACCTTCCTCTAGGAATTAGAATATGGGTTGAACTAGCTGACAAATTCATCAATCATTTTGCCTTCAACATTAAAAACGATGTCACCCTTGCAACATTGAGCACAACCAAACAAGAAGAAGGGGAATCACTTACCTCATTTTACTAGAGATGGCGAGGTTTGGTTAGCAAGTTCCCTTGTCACATTCCTAAAAGACAACTTGTCACCATGTTTGTGGAAAACCTTAACAGAGAATTGATGAGTCAAATTAAAATCCAATGTTGCACAACCTTTGAGGAAATTCTTGAGAAAGGTTCCCTTATTGAGAAAGGTCTGATTGCAAAGGGACTAGTCAAAATAAATAAATAAAATCTGAAACCCAACAGTGACAAAAGAAAATACTGGTCCCGAAACAAAAATGTCACAAATGACAGAGTTGTTGATGCCAAACTGATAACCAAAGGTCCAACCATTCAATTTAAAGGTCCCTCCCCATCAAATACCTCCAATACACCAAACACCCAAACACAAGGTCAAAACAAAACATTAAATGTTGTCCAAAATAATCAACAACCAAGAGGTCCTCCGTGCGTCAAAAGAACATACACTCCCTTGGGTGAACCCATTGAATCAATCTCAAACAACTTTTGCAATCTAATGTTATCACACTACTAGACACCAAAAACTGTGAACCTTCATTGATCAAACCTGAGTGGTGGAAAGAAGATGAATACTATGACTACCATCATGGGAAAGGATGCAAAACAATCAAATGTTGGACACTCAAAAATATTATTCAGGACCTTATTGAAGATGGAACCATTTCAGTTGATAATTCACAAGCCAAGATGAATGTTGATCATACCATATTCAAGAGTCCCTTACAAGACCATGATAAAGGAAAAACCTCTAGTTTAGGGAACAACAATAATGCCAATTATGCAATTGTCAAACACGATTACAACACTATCATCCTTAATGTGAGACCCTTTGATGATCACATTTCCACTATCACCATAAACAAGCTAAAATCATATTGTGATGTTTCCACCCATAGAACCAAGATAACTATTCTAGGTCCTTCTCTAAATCCCCAACCGAAAGGTCAATATAATCTCCTAAAGCAGTTAGGGAAAACTCCCACACAAATTTCCATCTTAGAGTTCCTTCGCATATCCCCACAACACAGAGCCATCCTTGACAAAGCATTGCAAGAAGCCTCCCACTACAAAAAATCCCTGTGATTAGCTCCCTTTTTTGCTATGTTTTTTGCTTCCACCCACTGTTTTAATGTATTTTTCTCCAATTTTTTGAAAAAGTCGGCGCTATTTATCAGGATGGTGCCATTTTTGGTATTTTTTGCATTGATCAGAACAAGTAGGCGCTAATTAGCGCCTACTTTAGCACTGGATTTAGCGCTAGGTTTAGCACCGGGTTTAGCGCCAAGTTTAGCATCGAGTTTAGCACTGGATTTAGCACCTAATTGTTCTGATCTAGCAGGGATTAGGGATTTTAGAACAAAAAATCCTTCCCCAATATTCACTGGCCTTCAATTGCTTGCATCAAAAGATCCCTCAACCCTCAACCCTCAACCCTAATCCCTCAACCCTTGACCCTCAACCTTAAACCCTAAACCCTCAACCCCTATACCCTCTACCCTATAGATTGGATCCTCAACCCTAATCCTTCAACCATATACCCTCAAACCTATACCCTAAATGCTCTACCCTCAACCCTTAATCATCAACCCTAAACCTTTAAATTACCCTAAGCCGTAAACCCTTAAACCTTCTACCCTCTACCCTCAACCCTAATCCATCAACCCTATACCCTCAACCCAATACCCTAAACAATCAATGCTATAGGTCCTCAACTCTAAACCGGCCTCTACCCTCTACCCTCAACTAGTACCCAATACCATCTACCCTCAACCCTTAAACCCTTAAACCCAAGTAAACTCTCTAACCTAATCCCTCAACCCTCAACCCTTAATACCTCAACCCTTAAACCCTCAACCCTCTACCATCTACCATCTACCCTCTACCCTCAACCCTTAAACCCTAATCCCTCAACCCCTATACCCTCTACCCTATACATTGGACCCTCAACCCTAATCCTTCAACCATATACCCTCAAACCTATACCCTAAACGCTCTACCCTCAACCCTTAACCATCAACCCTAAACCATTAAACCCTCTCCTACCTCAAACCCAACCCATACCCTAAACCATCAATCCTATATCTATATACCCCTCTAACTATGCATTGGATCCTTAACCCTATATATCTTGTCCCTCCTCTTCTAATCTCCTCTCTATCTCACTTCTCCCTCCATCTCTCGCTCCATCCATCCCTCCCTCTCTACCCTAATCCCTCAACCCTAAACCATCAACCCTTAAACCATAATCCTCAATCCCTATACCCTCTACCCTATGCATTGGAACCTCAACCCTAATCATTCAACCATATACCCTCAAACTTATACCCTAAATGCTCTACCCTAAACCCTAAACCCTAAACCCTAAACCCTTAAACCTTAAACCTTAAACCCTAAACCCTAAACCCTTAAGCCTTCTACTCTCTACCATCAACCCTATACCCTCAACCCTATACCCTAAACCATATTCAACACTATAGGTCCTTAACTCTATACCCTCAATTCTCAACCCTCTAACCTATACATTGGATCCTTAACCCTCATATATCTCTGTCCCTTCCTCCTCTTCTAGTCTCCTCTCTATCTCACTTCTCCCTCCATCTTTCGCTCCATCCATCCCTCCCTCTCTACCCTAATCCCTCAACCCTAAACCATCAACCCTTAAACCCTTAAACACTCAACCCTAAACCCTAAACCCTAAACCCTCAACCCTCGGCCCTTAAACCCTAAACCCTTAAACTGGCCTCTACCCTCTACCCTCTACCCTCAACCCTCAACCCTTAAACCCTTAAACCCCAGTAAAATATCTATCTTAATCCCTCAACCCTCAACCCTTAATCCATCAACCCTTAAACCCTCAACCCTCAACCCTCAACCCTTAAACCCTAATCCCTCAACCCCTAGTATATCCTCTACCCTATACATTGGACCCTCAACCCTATACGTCCCTTGGTGTGACTGCAAGGGCCTAAAAATTCAACTATATCCCTTTTGTACATTTTATGGCATAATACACCTCATTTCTGCATTCAATCATCTACAAATTTGCCCATGTTTAAAAATTTTGAGTAAAGGATAAAAAATTGTTTTTAAAGGATAATATGAAGATAATAGTATGATCTTAAATTTGAGAATTAATAGCATTTGAATTAAATGGCATTTTTATCTTCTTTTCAATTAAAAATTGTAATATTTAATTTTTAACATATTATAAAATAAATAAATAATAATAAAATTTATATGTTGAATATTAATCATTATTTATAATTTATTTTTCACAATAATAATATGAATGGTTTGGAAGAAATGCAAGAGGCAGATCTATTTTAATTAAAAAAAAATCTTAGGGTGCAAGGAATCTAATGCAATATCACAATCACAATCACAATCACACAACTTTTTTAAATTATAATAATTAAAATCATAATTTAATGATTAAGTTATATATTTAATTCATATATTCATTTTAGTTTTATTTAAATAAATATTTTTCTATATATATTTTAAAATTAAAATTAATAATTGTTAAAGATATTTTTCATATTTTTATTTTATATAAAATAACATCAATAGTTTTTAATTATTAGTTGAACATACAAATTAATAAATTTAATAGATAATAGTAAGTTTTTATTATAAAATATATGTATTTTGTTTTCTAAATTTGTTTGAATATTAAAAGATTCAATGATTAAACATATACACTATACATGATTGCGTGGGAGTTTTTTCACATCAATATTTTTGCTGCCATGATGAGTTAGAACAAAATACAAGCCCTAATTTTCAACTCTCATTTTCACTTGGTTTTTTTCGAGCTCCCTTGCCCTACACATGCCGCCATCATTAGGGTTTGAAACCTCGAGCTTTCTGAAGGAGTCTATCAATTTTATCACTGCTTTTGAGAGTTTTCTTCACATAAATTTTTGTTGAGGCCAAATCAGGTAAAGCTTTCATGGTTCATCATTTGTTTCCACTTATCTGAATGCATTTTCAAAGACATTCCTTCTTGGATTCTCATGCATTTTTCTCTTGCTTTACTTTGTCGACGCCTTTCTTGTCTTGAGGCTTACATCAAATCACTTCTAGAGCTCGCATTTATTTGAACAACAAGAAGTTGAGTGAGTTTCTATGCACCGTTTCTCTATATCTTACCTCTGTTTTCTGTCAAAACAAGATCGATTTGGACTCAATAGATACGAATGAATGGGTGTTTTGTTTCTACCATGCATCCTTATTTTGAAACCCTTCTATCTTGGCTCGGCTTCTCTGGACTTAGCTCACTAGCAAAAGAAATGAAACAAATCATACTCTCCATATTTGGTTTGATCAAACGATGAAAGATTTTTTTATTTCTGCATTTGTTCTCTTTCCTGGTGATAGCTTGGTCGTGGCCTCTCTAGAATATTTTTTCTATTTCCAAAAAGAATAGAGTGTAAACTTTTATTTATTATATTTTTGAGCCTCCTTCATGGCTCCATGATGATGGCCGCGGGCTCTATTCAATGGCATTTTGGGTTTGTCTTTGATCTGGGGTTTTTTGAAAACCTGTGACTCTTATTGCAGATACGAGCTCTCAGAAAAATGAGTGCAAGCCTCTTGGCACGATCTTTCATTCTCAGAAAGCAAAATAAATCCTTCCACATTTGGGGCTCGACCCAGAAACCCTAAACCATGGGTTTGTAATATTCTGCATATCCTTCTCCTTTCTAAAATTTTACATTTTCATTTTTCAGAACCCACTTCAGAAGACAATTGCATTGTTTTTCTGTATGTTCATTTTTCTCTGAACAAGACAAAAATGGAGATGATATGGTTCACAATTATGAAAATAAACATGGTTCTATTTCCTTTTGATGTATGTAACTATAATTTCATTTTTCTTATTTTCAAAAATGAAGTTGTGTTCTCTTTCCACAATTTCATTGATCTCTTCATCATTCCCCAATAAGATTGACTTTCATAAGATATGCCTTGAAACCCTCTGAAAATAGAATAGCACACCGTAGAACTATTCTTCAAATTCTAAGGGTGGGCTCCCTAAGACCTAACCCTAGACTAAAACTATAGACAAAATTTATATGCACAATATATAAGATTTCAATGGGGGGTTTTGCATAAATGGAAATCACTAAATGACTATGTTTTTTTCCCTCAAATGCATACACAAAATTTTTAACAGTCAAACTTTGTAGTGATATTTTTAAATATAGCAGAGGATAAACTATCAAGAAAAAACAAACAAACAAACAGAACTTTCCTACTAGCTAAAACAAAGACCAATATTCCATTGCAATCAAGGTTTGAAGGGAAAAAAAAGGAATGCTTACTTTTGGCTAATGTAGAGACTAGTAGTTTTACATCAACAAGGGAGTGTTAAACAAATTGAACAACACATGACTCCAAAAAAAAAGTGCCAAGTGATAAAAAAAGCTACCACTTACTAAATAAAAAGCATCAATACAAAGCTTGAAATTTTTTGATGCAATGCAGGGGAAGTCTTCAAATCAACCAAACTCAAATTCTCTTGTTTGACACAAACTTTACCCAAATTCTCTTCACTGTACCTTGATTTCATAAGGCCAAAAAGACTCCAAACCATCAAAACTTGATTCCAAATCTCACCTAAACTCTAGTACACCTTAAAAATTATTTATTTGATAGGTTCAAATCAACAAAGCACTCAGAAAACTCCGTTTCATCAGATTCACAAATTCTTGCATTCAAGGACTTAAACTCTTGTAGTAGTCCATATAGTTGAAATCGGGTAAATATTCAACACCAAATTGAATATCCTAAAAAAAAAATATATATTCTAGGACCCATTTGGGCCTTCTAAAACATATATCAAAACCATCTATGGTCACTTTGGAACAACCTCTTCAAATTTGGACTTCACCGCTGTCCTACAAGGCCAATTTTGGCCTATTTTTCAAAGAAACTACTTTTTAAACTTGTTTCCTTTCTAATTTTATGCTGTTCAGCCACTTATCAGGTCTAAAAACCTCAGAATACACCTTCCCCTTCAAGAGAAACACTTTCTAAAACACCCAATTGCAAAATCCTCATTTTATGTCCTTCCAAGGAGGGTTTTTTGAAAAATTGTGATCCAGGCCTTAAAACACTTGGCCACCACTTCTAACATGCTTAAATATGTTTTCAAACACCTAATACACCTTCATAGATTTATTCCCCCACAAATTTCACACTTTTCCATACTAAAACCTCACAATTTCACTCTTTTTCATTCAAAAATCACTCATTTTTGCAACTAGGCTCCATGCCCATTGGCCTCAAACGACCTGCCCCTGCTCCCTCAAGCCTCTAAACACCTAATAATACATTAATAGATGCATTCCACTTAGTCACAACATTTTACAGAAGGTGGAATGGGTCGAACTCCATTTAAGGCCTCAAAACCCTTGTATGTACAAATTCAAACTTGTTTTTTGTTGATCAACAATAAAATTTGTTAAAATCAATGTAGAGCCTCCAAATATGATGAAAACAAAATATAATTCCATCCCACACCTAATCCAAGCACCTATAGAGAAATAAGGGCATGTACGGATTCGTACCAAGGCTTGAAATTGCTAAAAATGTTACAAAAATCAGAAATTTCTATAAAAACAATGGCTTTTGGCTTTCTAATTTTGAATTCTTGAAATTATCTCTTTCACAAAATGTTTACAAGGCCTTTAAAATGCATTACATGAATTAATCAACCACTACCACCTTGTTTTCCAATGAATCCCACTAGGTGACTCTTGGACTTCCATAACTGCCATTTTGCAATCTTGCCATAACAACTTTGCAAGATTTTACATTTTTTACATTATTTGACAAAATGAACTAAAAATATGACTTAAATGACTTTAATACACTAGGAATGGCCTTGACATGGCCTTATTACATTCAAAAGACTCAAAATTTACAAAAAATCAAATTAAGACCTCCTAGTTCCACAACTTGACCTTGGTGCTCCTGCACCAAAGTTACTCAATTCAATTTAATTAATGAAATTAAAAACTTGAAATCAATAACTTCCATGAACACCAATTTCTTCTGCATAGGCTTATCAACTAATATTTAACAATTTATTTGCTCAAAGCATTTATTTATAAGCTTACAAAGGGTAGCTTTTAGTGATTGAAAACTAACAATGAAATATTTGAAGAAGTATTGCTTTAAAACTATCTTATCCCTATCTACAAAAAAAGGGAAAGATTTTTTTTTTAAAACACACCTAATTCTAAAACAATAAATAAAATATAAAGGCCGAAAATAAGCTCATATCTCTATCATACAAAAATAGCCAATGTTGAAGTTGTCAATTACCAAAAATAGCAGGTTACACATTAATGACTTACACTTTAGCCATTCTTCTCACCTGTTAAGAGGAGTTTTGTGTTGAAAATTCACTCCCAAAGTGCACTGGAGGAGTTTTATGTGGCATTTGCCAATTGAAAAAGTGCCACAAATGAAGATTTTAAATCTAGATAAGAGGAACTAAGCTTTTTCCATTTTTAACTTATTTTGGTGGAACTTTTAGTGGATTTTTCCACTCAAAAGTGTGCCACCTTTTAACCTATGTCATTTTCCTCTAGTTGGTGGAGTTTTTCGTGGTTATGGCCTGGTGCAGGAGCACCAATCCATTTTAATGTTTTTTCTCTAGTTTACTTGTGAAAAGTGAGTCTTGGTGGTTAAGTCTAGGTTGTGTGGGTGTTTTAAGTCATAATAAGGTCTAATGAGACCATTCTTGATGTAAGTGATCAACTTTGAGGACTTTTGAGTCCATATTGTAATAGTTGCACAATCATGTTAAAAGTTGTCAAGGTTGACTAAAAGGTTGTTAAGGTAGGTTGAATGTTAGTTTTCTTGTGTTGAGTCATGCTTCTAAGTGGACTAAGGTCTAAAAAGGTCATTGGTAATGTCTTAGGTGAATAGGAGGGTCAAAAGTGAAAATATTGTAAATATGCAAAAAGTTGTCAACAATAAACTTGCAAAAATGCAAAATTTGTAAAGGACAACGGTTAGTTGGGGTTTGAAAAGTGGTTGGTCAGTTTGGGGAGTTAGTTTTGGGTTGGAAAACATTTAAAATACATTTACACCTTGTGATGGGGGTTGGCAAGTTGCATTTTGAAAGAAATACCACAAAATCTATTAGTTTCTTTGCATAAATTATGTGTTTTCAAGAAATCTTCTGCTACAGGCCGAATTTCTCATCCGTACAGAAGTACCACGACCCAAGGGTGATGGAATGTGTTGAGGGAATGTGTTAGATTTAATTTTAATCAAGTGGGAGGTTCTAATATTGAGTTTTGAGTGAGATATCTTCATTTTTTTGGAACTACCTGTTTATAGCCTATCAAGGGTTTTGATTGGTGTAAAAAATGAAGTTTTGGACATTCCACCTACTGTCATGACTTGTAACTCATTGGAATGTATTTTTTAATGATAATATAGGTTTGAAAATTGTTTGGGATGCAAGGGATATGTTTTGTATGGTTTTAAGGTGATGCCCTAGGGTGTTTTCATGAGTTTTCCATGTGAATTTGAGGAACTAAAGTAAGGTTTTGAAAAAATATGAATGGAGCTGCATGTATAATGGTGTTTTGAGTTTTTGCAGATTTTTTTATGAAGGTCTGAGGTAGTGGAAAGTTCTGGTAAGGTGTGGAACCATTACTTTCAATAAAGCCTCCTCAAATTGCCTTAAAATGAGGGCTTTGTGGTTTGGTATGTAGAGGTGAGTTTCTCCTGAAACAAATTTTATTTTTGAGGGTTTGGAAACATTTAAATTGCTTCCCCAACAAGTCTTGAGGATTTTGAAGAGTTTAAAGGTTAGTTCCTTTGTAAATTAGGCCTCATTAGCCTAATTAGGACATCAATGAAGACCCATTTTGAGGTACATGTTCCAAAACAACATCTGATGATTTTGAGGTATGTTTTGTAACTCACTAAGAGGTATCTAAATATCTAATTTTTTTGTGAAGTCCTTTGTGAATTTTGTGAGAAAAATCCCAAACAGGGTCAGCAAACCTACTAGGAAAGGCCTAGTTGAAAAGTGAAATTTGAAGAGTTCAAGAGTTGGTGTTTTGAAATCTATTTGAGGCTCATTGAATTGAGTTTGTTTAGTGATCCTAACCCCTTTCTTGCATCATGGCCACTGAAAAGTACACCTCATATTAATTTATTTTCATGCTTACTTTAGGCTCTTTTCACTTAACCTCTTGCCACTTTTAAATCTTCTTGGCAGAATTTTTAAGTTGTTTTGCCACTCAAAAATTGTACCTCACCTTTCCCAAAGTTGTTCTTAACACTTAGGCACAGATTCATAATAACTTTTCTGACATTTTTATTACTCAAGCGTTCTTTCCTTAGTTCCTCACCATGCTTCATATCCTACGTGCACTTTTATAAATTGTTTGCCACTTTTTTGGGCAGCCTTCTTGCTATTTTGAGCCATGAAAATGTGTGCTTTATCTTTTGAATTGACATCCTTTGCGTTAGGTGCACTTACCTATCATTTTGACATATATTCTTTCTTGCATTTAGATATGATAATTCACTCTCAATTCTGAGATTTAGGTGGAGGTTTGGATGGCATTTTCCATGATAAAGCATGCTTACCTTAGGTCTCATTTTTCCCCCTTTTAGCCGAGTTTTGATTACTAATGTAATTGCAATGTTTTTATGATGAAGCAGAGATGGATGATGGATTTTTCTCTCTAAAAATGAAATCCATTATGGTGGGCCTCCAGAGTTCTAGTCATCTTTCTTCCTCTTCCACCAAATGCTGGCATATTTTACTAACGTTTATTAGAATTGTTGCATGTTTTACATCATTGGAATGACATTAGCTGTAAATTTTATGAAATTTTATTATGATATGTGCACTTTGATATGATGTAATATGATTATGGTTTCGTTTCACATGTTGTAATATTAGATATATAATAGAAAAATAAATTATTGCATGAAATAAATAATAACTTTTCATTTTAAATGTTTTTTTTGCAAAACATGGGTCTTCCAGAAGATCAAGATGATCCTCATGATATATAGATCCAAAATGTGTTGGTTCTAGTACATATCACATGGCAGAGGATGATGATGACACATATACAAAAGACACCGAGGTTGATGATGATGATGATGACGATGATGGTGATGATGATGATGATGATGAGGCAGTTGCTGGTAGTAGCCAATGACATTCATGATCATATAGACTGCATCATGGATCATTGCTAATATATTGTTATGATGCCTCTTTTCATGGTCACTATCATATGTATCATTTTCACGACCCGCAGTACCATATTATTGAGTTGTATCATTTTGACATGTATCATTTTGACTTGTATCATTTTGAGTTATATAATTTATCATTTTTACTTATATCATTTGTACATGTGTCATTTTGACTTATGTCGACTATTGGACATGTATCATTTTGACATGTTATTAATCTAGTGGCATATTTGACTCACTTGTTTTAATCATTTGTTTTGATCTACTTATATATAGATGTTTGACTCACTTGTTTTAATTATAAATGATGATCATGTTATAATAATTATCTTGTTATTTAATCATATGATTTAAATAATTAAATTACTTACTCTATAA
Organism: Sequoia sempervirens; assembly: GCA_007258455.2. Lineage (NCBI taxonomy): Eukaryota > Viridiplantae > Streptophyta > Pinopsida > Cupressales > Cupressaceae > Sequoia > Sequoia sempervirens. The sequence goes on along the minus strand of VDFB02032300.1, from coordinate 125,633 downwards.
TCATGAGTTATTTAAGAGGCATGATATATTTAATTAATTAAATTGAAATAAAACATATTATTTAATTTACTTACTCTATAATCGTATGAGTTATTTAAGAGCGTGATATATTTAACTAATTAAATTGAAATAAAACTTATTAAATTAATAAATGGAAGCAAAAAAAGAAGCATTTATAGAAGAAAAAAAGGAAGCAACAATGGAAGCCAAACTAGAAGCAAACCAGAAGCAATCTTGAAAGCAAAACTTGGCGTTATCTAGGAAGCAAAAACAAAAGCAATTCAGGTAGCAAACAAAAAAGTAATAATGGAAGCAATTTTAGAAGCAACAAAAGATGCAATAATAGAAGCCATATTAGAAATAATAAAAGATGCAAAAATGGAAGAAAATCTAGATGCAACAAGCGAAATTATATCAGAAGCAAAATTGGAAGTAAAATCGAAAGCAAAATTGGAAGCAAAATTGGAAGTAAAATCGAAAGCAAAATTGGAAGCAAAACCCGAAGTAAATTTGGAAGCAAAACTTGAAGAAAAACTGGAAGCAAAACCTGAGGCAAACTTGGAAGCAAAATCGGAAGCAAAACTGGAATCAAACATGGAAGCAACACAAGAAGCAAAACTAGAAGCCAAACTGGAAGCAACAAAAGTTGGTGCTAAACCTAGCGCTAAATCTGGTGCTAAATCCAGCGCCGAAGTGAACAGACCATTTGCGCTGAGTTTTGCGCCAATAGAAGTTCCCAATTCATGAACTCAAATACACTAAAATCCAGTGCTATTTTAGGCGCTAATTGCTTGCTTTATTGTAGTGTCCATACCTGCTAACCTAGATGTTAATGAATTTCAGGCCATGGTTGGATACCTAGCTATGTCGCACCATGTCACCTTCTCTGAAAAAGACTTTTTCGCACCAAAATATAATCATAACGACCCCCTTCACCTTGAAGTATGCATAAACACAAGATCAGATGATTCCTAGTAGACAGTGGAGCAGGTCTGAACATTTGCTCACTAAAATTGGTGAAAGCATTGGGATACTCTAAGAATTGTATAGACCAAACCAAGAAAATTGTGATCAAAGCTTATGATGATGTTGAGTGTTCTTCCGAAGGCATAATTTCACTTCCTGTGAGAATTGGTCCAACAATACAAAACATAGTATTTCATGTCTTGGATCTAGATTTGCATTACAACCTTCTCCTTGGCCGCCTATGGATTTATGCCATGAGGGCTATCCTGTCCACCTACCATCAATGCCTCAAGTTTCCACACAATGGCATTGAAATCACTATTCTAGGTGACCCTGATCCTTTTCAGTATTGTTCAAACCTAAAAGGAATTGTTGAACACCAAGTTCCCATCAATCAAGAGGCCTCATATTCTACTTCATCCACCATTCCATCTCACTACATTGATCCATCCACCCTTGTCAAATCATCTGCTCCTTTCACCACACCTTCCACACCAAAGATCTAGATCCAAGATAGAGGATGTAGAGAGTACAACATGAAGAGTCTCTTTTTCATTGGAAAATTGCCTACATCACCAAAGTCATATGGTAAACCGCATCCGGTGCAACCCAAAGTTATCATCCATAATCCCCGTACCACCTTCACTAAATGGCGGGAACTTTCCAAAGAATCTTTAGATGATCATATTCTCACATGGCTATACCGAGAAGAGGAGGAAACTAAAACTAAGAAATTGCCAATTGAATAGTACTCAAAAGGGTTCCAAATAATGAGGCGGCATGGATATGATGGACACAACAACCTTGGCCTAAATAAACAAGGAATTTTAGAACCCTTACAACCTCCTAAAGTACTAAAGAATCATGGGTTAGGGTTTGTGCCAGTAAAAGTGACTATCCAAAGTATCGGGTTATCTTTGAGTGAGTTTGTTGATGCTTCAGATGATATCGAGTCATACGAGGACCCTTGGGATTATGATGCTGATTCCAATGAATATGAATGGGACTCCCTCTCCTCTACTACTTTCATGGATCTCGATAAATTTTTTGGGACATTTGACGAGCCTTCCCTTGAATTTTTTTTGGGTCAAATGCTTACAATTAATCCCCTACCAAGCTTGCCAAGTCCCCCTCCAAAAGTCCCTTTGAACAGAGAAGATTGGATCAAACACTTTTGGGAAACCATTGATTCTGCTTCTTAGGAACCTGATGACTCTACTTTCATCTTTACCTTATCTACCTACACAATGACTTTTGACAATACCGATGATGGATTACCCCTTTTCTACCCTCAACTCATAGATTGGGATCAACAAGAGCCACCAATTTTGGAAACTTTCAAGAATGATGAAGCCATCACTGAGTTCTTGGGACTTTATGAGGGAATATCGAGTAGGGATCATACGGCTGGTTTTTCTATAGAACTCAATTATGCAGCATAATTTAGTGAGGCTGTCCTGTCCTCTAGTCACAAAAGTGAAAATGAAAAAAATAAAAATAAATATAATAGGTCTTCAGGTGAAAACTAAAAGGGGCCTGCTGACCGTGAAAAAGTAAAAATAAAGGATGTATTCGAAGATGAAAATCTCTCTGAGGCACCTGAGGATGGAGGACTGGACTGTCTCCCTATAGAATGAGAGAGATCGCCATTGCTTATTGAAGACATAGAAGAAGTAAACATTGGTACACAAGACAATTCTAGAATCATACAGTTAGCAACATCTTTGATTGTCAAGGAAAAGCCTGAGTTTATAACATTCTTTTCAAAAAGACAAGTCAATTTTGCATGGTCATATGCCAATATGCCTGGATTGGATCCTGAACTTGTTTTGCATCAGTTGCCACTCTTTCCAAATGCTAAGCCATATACACAAAAGTTAAGAAAAATGCACCCCCAGATTGCACTCCTTGTCAAGGTGGAACTAAAGAAACTATTGGATGTTGGATTCATTCACTCAATTGATTATGCAGATTGGATATCAAACCTTGTTCCTATCACAAAACCAAATGGTCAAATTAGAGTGTGTAAAAATTTCAGAGATCTCAATAAAGCTTGTCCCAAAGATGATTTTCCTTTACCAAACATCGACATCATAGTAGACCTTACTGCTGGGTATGAAATGCTATCACTCATGGAAGGATTCATAGGTTATAATCAAATAGGAATTTCCATTGAAGATCAACCAAAGACAACTTTCACATGTGCTTGGGGAACTTTTTGTTAGAATGTCATGCCATTTGGGCTTAAATTTTTTGGAGCTACCTATCAAAGAGCCATGAAAACTATTTTTCATGACTATATGCATGTATTCATGGAAGAAAATGTTGATGACCTTCTCTCTAAGTCTCTAGAATGAAGTGGTCACCTAGCAGAATTGGACAAGATTTTCACACGATTGGAAAAGTACCAACTCAGCCTAAATCCTAAGAAATGTGTTTTCAGGGTCCAATTAGACAAACTCCTAGGATATATTGTCTCTCGCAGAGGAATAGAAGTTGATCCCGCTAAAATAAAAGCTATCTTGGACATGCCACCACCAACCAACATCAGTCAATTAAGAACATTACAAGGAAGACTACAATCAATCCGTAGGTTCATTGCTCAACTAGCAGACAATATCCATCCATTTCAACACTTGTTATGAAAAGGAATTCCCTTCAATTGGACAGAGAAATTCCAAGAAGCATTTGATCAAATCAATCATTACCTATTGACTCCACTAGTTCTCATGCCTCCTATTGACAAAATACATCTAGTACTATATGCGACAACAACCACATCAACATTGGGGGCATTATTAGCACAGAATGATAGTGATGGCAAAGAAAGAGAAATTTATTATATCAGTCGCACCTTAGTCAAATATGTGTTGAACTATAGTCCTATTGAACGAGGATGTCTAGCAGTGGTATTTGTAGCACATAAATTAAGACATTACATGTTGAATCATAAGACAAAACTGATCACCAAAATTGATCCTTTGAAATACCTTCTCAATAAAGCAGCTCTAATAGGAAGAATAGCTAAGTGGGTTATAATCCTAAGTGAGTATGACATTGAGTATGTGAACTGAAAAGCCATAAAGGGACAAGTGATAGCTGACCAACTTGCAGATGCACCAGTAAAAGCATATCATCCTTTGACACCTGATTTCCTGGATTAATCAATCTTTGTAATAGAAATGCCGACATCATGGAAGCTATACTTCGATGGGTCTTACACAAGTCATGGTTCAGGATTCGACATTATGTTCATCACACCTCAAGGAGATTCCATTCCCAAGTAATTCCGAATAGAATTTCCATGCACAAACAACATGGTTGAGTATGAAGCATTATTGATAGGATTGAAAATGACAATAAAATGGAAAATCAAGGATCTTCAAGTCTATGGCAATTCTTAGTTAGTGATTAAGCAAGCCAATGACAATTATGACACCAAAGATGAGAAATTGACACCCTACAAGCACATGGTAGATAGTTTCAGATTGTACTTCGACAATATTACATTTGAATAGATACCAAGAATCCAAAACAAAGCAACTGACATAATGGCTACAATTGGATCTCCCTTGTACATTCCTAACAATGCCTCACAATATAAGTTCTTGGTAGAACAATTGTTGATCCCTGCGTTTGATGTCCCCAAAACCAAACTTGTGTGTGAACTTGTTGGTATCGAATCTCCTTGGTACAAAGATATCTATAGTTACTTGCATGACCATATTATCCCTCTTGACTTGTCCCTCAACCAACACAAAGCTTTTATCCAACAAGCATCCAAATATGCCATCATCGGAGATACCCTTTACTGCCATAGCCTAGATAGTACACTCCTCTGATGTCTCGACTCAAATGAAGCACAAACAAACCTATAAGAGGTACACTACATTATATTTGGAGCTCACTCTACTGGTCCAACCTTAGCTAAGAAGCTCATGAGAACAAGATATTATTGGCCTACAATGGAACGTGATTCCTATCACTTTGTGAAGAAATGTCATCAGCGTTAGATTCATGGGGATTTTATACATGCACTAGCTCAGGAACTAAGGCTTCTCACTTCGCCATGGCCATTTTCTCAATGGGGACTGAACCTCGTAGGAAAGATTCATCTCACTTTTTCTAATGGACATAAGTTCATTCTTGTCGCCACTGAGTACTTTACAAAATGGATCAAAGCCATCCCACTGACCTACATTACTGGAAAGCAGATAGCCAAGTTCATCCTGAATTACATGATCTGCTGCTATGGTATCTCGTAGTCCATCATTACAAATAATGGTTTCCCTTTTAAGAATCAGGATGTGTGTGAACTTTGTGAAAAATTCCATATCCAACACCATTTTGCTACTCCATATTACCCCAAAGGTAATTGTTAAGCTGAGGCATCTAACAAGACAATCCTAAAAATCTTAAAGAATATTGTTAATGACGTCGGTCGAGATTGGAACCTACAACTTAATCCTACTTTATGGGCCTATTGCACCAGTGTGTGCACCCCTAGAGGAGCCACACCATATTCCCTTGTCTATGGATCTAAAGCAATACTTCCTATAGAGGTCAAGTTACCATCCCTATGAGTCTCCATGCAAGGCTTGTTTGACCAAGAAGAATACCTTATATCCCATCTACATGAGCTAGAGTCACTGGATGAAAAAAGACAAAATGCTTGAACACATTTGCAAGCATATTAGAATCACCTTCGATGTAGTTACAATAAGAAAGTCCAGCCTAGAAACTTTGACATTGGTGACTTAGTCCTAAAAGAAAATATGAAGAATCAAGTAGAACAAGAGAAGCCCATAAAGTTTGAACCTAATTGGTTGGGCCTTATGTCGTCACAACATCATATGGATCCGGTGCTTATCAAATTTCTACTCTTGAAGGAGAATCGTTGTCTGAGCCTATCAATAGCATGCATCTTCGCAAGTACTACACTTGATTCTTAGAGTATCCCCTTAAAAAGTTTAAAATACAAAAAAAAATTAAAAAAAATAGTAAAGAGAAATAATTTGTCCAAAAGTGAAAACCACTTTGGTGGCGCTTTGGATAAGTACCATGGCGAAAACCTAGAAAATAGGTGCCATGTGTAGTCAGTCTATGCTCCTCCATCTACTGTCACTCTATCTGGTCCTTTCATCCATTCGCGCATGTCACTTACTCATACTAAAACTTCGTCATCCTTTCCATGGCCTGAGAACCACCGACATTTAACATCCTTTGCCTTTATGATCATCCTTTGCATTCATCGCTTCCCCTTGCGAATAATACATTCCTCTTATGCCTAATTGGGGGAAATTCCTTGAATCACGCCCTCATGGGAAATAACACATGGTATCAGCCTTTTAAAACATCAAAATCCAAAAAAAATCATAAAACATCAAAATCCAAAAAATCATAAAACTTCAAAAGACAAAAAAAATCATAAAACATCAAAATCTAAAAAAATCATAAAACATCAAAATCCAAAAAAATTATAAAACTTCAAAAATCCAAAAACATTGAAAAACTTCGAAAACTCCAAAAACAGAGTCTAAGTCCAAGTCTAAGTTAGTTTGTGTTAGTAGGGTTGAACTACATTGTCTCTGCACATTTGCTACGTAGGAAAGGCTCATCTTAAATGAGCCCTCGAGACATTAGATCAATCCTTTTAGGTTGTCCAAATAAAATTATGATTTAGTATTTTGTCAAATAAGGTAAAGCCAAGTTGTGTCGAACTATGAGGTCTCTATGTGTATAACGTAGGCAAGGCCATCAATTAATGAGCCCCCAAGGCCACCTAGGTCAGTCCTTTAGGGTTTGTTGAGTATGGTCATATTCTGGGTCCGCAAGCAATCATCATTTAAGGCAAATCATGAATCAATAAATCAACATAACCAACCATGATCTTTTATCCTCAATCAATCATCTTATCATCAATCAATCAATCTGGTCATTCAATTGGAATGGGGCATCGTGTCATTTGTCTCATTTGGTCCTATCTCTTGTCTTTTATCAAGATGCGTCCTTCCTGAGATTAGACTTTGTCATTGGTCAATCTAGTCCTTTGCCTTACACAGGATGTGTCTTTCTTGCATTTAGGTGCCTTGTCAACACTTGCCATTTGGTCAACTTTATCATATGTGTTCCTTTCCTTAAACATGATGTGTCTTTCCTAAAAATTAGGTATCGCAACATCGCTTGGACATATCAATTAATCTTTTTCAAACAATTAATCAATCTTGTCAACACCGTCAATCAATCTTGCCTCAATCATGATGTGTCTTTCCTAAAATTAGGTGCAATCAATAAACCTTGTCAACCTGATCAATCAATCTTTGTCAAAATCAATCAGCCTTGTCAACCTTATCAATCAATCTTGTCAACCTTGTCAATTGATTTTGCCTTAATCAGGATGTGTCCTTCCTGAAAGTAGGCCCAATCAATCAAATAAACTAGTCAACATTTGTCCCACTTATCAATCAATCCTTATCAACCTATCAATCAATTTGGCACCTTGGTCAGCTTAATCAATCCTATCAATATCCTTGGCAAACACTATATTGGAAAGCACTTTGTTGATCTAAACTTGTCTTGTCTTTTTGATTGGTCTTTGATCATGTTACTAGTTACCTCAAGGATGTACTATTAAGGGATTTAGAGGGATGGTGATGGATCATGACCTCTTTTCTTTGTTTGTTGTCTGTGGTTTGTCTTGGCAACAAGACTGGGATAATTGGGTCCCTAGTATGAGTTGAGGCATTCCTTGTCTGCTGAGTTTGTCTTTTGGCTGCTTGTCTCTCACAAATGATCACCTTGTACACCTTGGTCTATATCATACCATGGTGTTTGTGCTCCATTTGTGACAATTTTGATGCCCAATGATGATAAATATAAAATCATGAAAGTTGGTCCCTTGTCATTTCCCGCCTAACTTTCCATCTCCATCTCCTTTCCCTTCTCTCATGCTAATATCCATCTCTTCCATGCTAACATTTATTCCGTCTGCATCTTGACAAAGTCCTATGGCACACAAAAAAATCTTGCATACATAATCACGTTAGACATCATCATAGACATTTTCATCATAGGAAACATTATCATATTAGGTCGCATATATTTGCATAAAGAAATAAAAAAACATAGCGATCATCCATAGATAATTAGCATTTTATCATCATATTAGCATCATCATATAAGTATTTTATTGCATTATACATTCCATCATAGCATTACATCCCATATCACATAGCATTGCATTCCATATCATATCGCATTTCACATCACATTGCATTCCATACACATTACATCCCAGTAATAATAATAGGGCATATCACATCACATATCACATTTTGCATTCATATTCAATCATCACACTTTGCATTAATTTGCGTTCGCATGTAACTACATTAACATTAAATTACATCTACATATTACATTACATTCATAACATCAGGTCATCATCCATACATGTCATGATAACCTAAACATTCCATCACATCAATACATTTGCATATCATATTGTAGTTATCAAATTAGGTTATTTCCATTGCATTCATCACTCATACATATCATAATAAACTTACATCATCATATATGCATTACACTATCATATAAAATGCATCCATAAACATATTACATTACATTTATTGAAATTAGGTCATCCATATTGCATTTTCCATCTATACACATCATAGAAAGCATAAAAATTCATAACATAGTCATAAAAGCATAATCATACAAGCATACTAAACCATCACATGATCATATAGAATGCATCAAAAAACATCATAGTCACAACATGATCATCCATAACATGTCATCATCATAAACATAAAAACATAAATCATATAACAATGCATATCATCAACCACCACCAAAATCGCATCATATATATCGCTCAAAAAAATAATGTGTCACAGGTACAATGTCAAGATGTATCTAATAAAAGAAGTGGATCACACCCTTATGTCAATCCAAGACCCTCAGTTGACCCATTGCACATAAGTTGACTAAGTCAAAATTTCCTAAACTGGGGTAAATTTTTAACCTGGCAATTGCGTCACAGTTTTGTCAAATGCGTCACACATATTATTCATCGGCTCGCAATTGCAATTACGTTGCGCGCCTCTCACATGCGTCCTTTTGTAAATCACTTGTGTCATAGCCTATCAGTTGCATTATTCCTGACCGTGTATGCGACTAAAAAATTTAGTTGTGTCGCAACGCAACCACCCCTATCCCAACCCTAGTGCAATTGTGTCACGACGAGACGATTGCGGTGAACCGCTTATCGTTTGCATTGAAAATGCACACAATTGCGTCACAAAAATTGTGACACAATTGCTTGCTAAATTATTTCCTAGCCTAAATGCACAAAAAACAAAAAAAATAAAAAGTGGGCTGGTAGTACGTACCAAGGCGGGCGCTCCCTCAGGTTGACGGTACCTCCAGATCTGGTATGCACGGTGAGAGGCCTTTGGAATAGATTGCATCTTTGCTAGCAAATCACTCTAAGCTCTGAGAATTTCTAAATCAAGAATGCACAAATGACCCTTTTTCAAACTCAAATTGCTATTTATAGGTCCAAAATTAGGGTTTTGACATTCCTTAACTATTGTGCGCACCCTTGTGATGACTTTGATCCCAAATTTGACCCCCGTATTGACTTTGAAGCTCATTTTCATCTTCACCATCGAATTCCTGGCCATCAACCTGTCTTATTGGGACAATTTTACAATTTTTTTGAAACCTTTTGAAAAATTGTAAAATTTTCTCGAGGGGGCATACCCATACCTTGACTTCTTGGGGCATCTTTTTATTGAATTTATTTGACACAACACGATGGAATGTATTATGTCAAAGAGGGGAAAAATGTAGACACTGAAAAAATGCCCAATTCTGCGAGCATCATTTTTCTTGGTCGTCTTTCGATAATTGAATAATTTTAATTATTTGATTATCCTTGATCACATTCCTCTATTAATTAAATATTTTTAAATTATTTAATTAATTCACTTTCTAATCTTTCTTCTATCCTGATCAATTAAAATAAATTAATTGCATCGCTAACACTCTTTGTCTTCAATAATTAAATAAATCATCATTTATTTAATTATTTATCTTTTATCATTCGCCTGTAGTCAAATAATAATAATAATTTGCCTATGCATTGACCTTTTCATTCTTCTATAATTAAATAATTGTCAAGATTATTTAATTATGCGTCATTCCTCTCCCCATTAAAAAATTAATTAAAATTAATTATTTGGTGTCTAATTTTCATCTCTCCACATTTAAGTAAATTGATTTATTTAAATGCCTATTTTTCATTTTCCTCAAATAAATGATTCGAATGAATTATCTATTTTCCACTTGGTCAAATATTCTCTTCTCATGAATTAATTATTTTTCAATTTTCAATTCATTCTTTTCCTCCATTTGCTCATTAATTCTTGTCATAGCCATCTCTGTCATAGCCATCGTCATCATTATCCTCGCATGAATAGCATATTCTGGGTGCATCAATTTTCCATCGTTGATCTTGGCATCTTTCTAGAAACTTGATTTTGATCGTTCGTTTCATAACCTCCATCTCATGGATTCTCATCCATTGATCTTGGAATCTTTCTAAAGGATTAATCTCGTCTATCCATTCAAATGGTTGTCTATAAAAGCAGCCTTCCTCTTCCATTTTTGTCTTAACAACCATTTTGTCTCCAACTTTCTACTTAAAATTTGCAGATATTTGCACAAGTAAAACAACAATTTTGAGGGAAAAGTTTGCAAAAGGAGAAATAGGAGAGACAAGGGAAGGAATCAACTTCAATGAGGAGTGTTTGATTTGAATGCATTTTTTTTATTGCTCTCATTGTTTGTATTCTCTTGTTTTAGGTGCGGTTTTTAGTTTAGAGGTGTTGGGCTGTCACTTTATCTAAGCTAGAACTGATTTAACCCCATCTTACAATACCTTTGCATTTACATAAATTATATATGTATCCATGTCATAGCATTTGCATACATCATTCACATTTACATTGCATCATCTAACATCCATAGCATAACACATCATACATCACATTGTGCATTCACATAAACATCATCACCATATAGAATCATCATACATATTGTACATCATATAAAGTGCATTATTCATACATCATAAAATAGAAAATCATACATGAGCATCAAATATAAACCACCATCCATAATACTTCACAAAATATAGCAATGCATGAACATATAGAATCATCTCATAACATCATCATATCATCATCTACCATATAGAAACATGCATAATAAATAACACATCACATAATTGCCGCCAAAGTAATGCATCTCGCATATATATACCGAAAGTGATAAGTGTCACAATACAATATTGGAATGATCCCAAAAATGTAGCTCGTAGGCTCAGTCAAAATACAGATTATACGTATCAGTGTATGAAAATATAATAAAATGAAGCTAGCTAGTGTTCCCCCTATCTTCAGATGGGGAGGGACCTCTGGAGGGTGGCCTTTCATCCTGAGGTTGGCGAGATCCTGAAGCCCTATATCCTAACGTTGATGACCTGTGATATGGTGACAACCTTTGTGACACCTTTCTGCTACTTTGTGATCTCCTACTTTGAGATCTACTCTCAACCTACGGGAAGTTGGGCTCTCTGCGCTCTGGAGGAACCTCCCTCTCATATAGTCTCTATAATATTACTTATCCTGGCAGGCCCTCCTAAGCTCTCACAAGATTTCTATTGTGAATTCATTGCCCCTGCTCATAAAATCTAAGGAGACCTGCTTTGCCCACACTGCCCTACTGATGACCGAATCCCTCTTTTCTTGAAGCTGCTAGATCTCAACCTGTGTTGCCTATAATTGTGCTTGAAATTGTGCAATCTGATCATTAATAGGCTGATCCTCTCCCTCCCGGATTGGGATTTCCTCCAGTCCCTCCTCCATGGCGATCACCCTCTCTCTCTCTGCCTCCTCTACCTCTCTTATCCTCTTGTCCTAGCCCACCTCACCCACATTGACGTCTATGCCGATGTCCACTATTACCTCCTCTCCCACTAGATGTCTCTGCTACAATCCCTCCTCTGGTTGTACCTCCACTCTAACCTCTCCCTCCTGTCAAGGGGCCCTACTGCTTGTCTACCTCCGTCCCTTGGTGGTCAAGGTGGATGAGGTGGCCCTCCATCCCTACCTCTCTCATCTCTTACCCATCCATCCCTACCTCCCCTGTCTCCTTGACCTCCTCTCCCTCCATCCCCTCCATCATCCTGTCCTTCACCTCCCCAACTTCCATCTCCTTAGCCCTATCCTTAGCCTCAGACCCCTCTCGTTGCCTCCCTCCATTTTTCCATTGGTGTGGGCTGATCTAGATCAGTAGGAGCAGGTTTATGTTGAATCCACTAGGCATCATACTTGGGTGTGGTACCTGCTTCAAGCTCTTCATTTTCCCATTTCCATTGAATAGGCTACAATTCATCTATATCTTACTCCACTATGGTCACAGGAATCATCAGACCCCAAGAATGGACCTCTCGACTGGACCGAGCAAACTCTGTTGTGCCCACGGGTACTCCCTCCTACTCCTTGAACTATTGTCTAACCCTCTCAGGAAGATACCTCTCTGTGATATACTAGCTCTAAACAGTATGTACAATTAGATATTGAGGCTATCGATAAAATGGCAAGTGGGTGTCATCATCAAAGAATGGAATACAATCCCTGTATGGCCTCCATATGAATGAATCCAATAGATCAATGACATGCCTCCAGTAACCAATGTCTCCTACATGTGTCTGGGTGACTAAACCCCCATAGATATAGACATATGGTAATCCCTCTCCAAGTTGCCTCTAAACCGGTAGTTTGAATAACACAATATGCTCCCAAGCCCAAACCTTCAGGAGTGTGATCCCACATTTGATACTTTGTCCTCCTCTGTATGCTATATTGTGCAACTGGAAGTATAGCATGGCCATATACATGGCCCCCAAGTATAGAATGTGTCATGAGAAAGCATACTGACTAGCATCTCACCCCAAGCCACAAGAAATCCATGCCCTCATCGATGTGGACATACCACTCCACAAATAATACTGCATAGGACTATGACAAAGAGATCACATCTCTCAGCCAGTGTATCCCAGGGGATCTCATACTCCACCCCAAGCTCTATCTCATCCTCATGGTAAAAGGTCATCATGATGGCAATGTATCCTTGCTCCAGGTCGTATGACACACACTCTCCATGAATAGGAAGTCTGAGGATGCGCCATACATCCTCCAGGCTCACTGTAGCCTCCCCTGTCGGTAAGTGAAATGAGCTCGTCTCTGAGTGCCATTGCTCAGCTAACACAGTTAGTAATCCTTAGTTCGCCTGAATCATGGGCATGAATGTAGCATGGTATAGTCCTAAGGTAAAAAATCACTCCTCTTGGTCATCAACTAGCTACTGGTATAATCTGAAACTCGAAGGACAACTCTCGTGGGTTAGAATCAGATCTAGGGGCACCTGTGATCATAAGCAAATGCACTATGTCAGTCCAAAAGCTTTTGCAAACCTATTTGACCTAGGCATCAGAGAAAATTTCATCCAAATTGGGGAAAAAACTTTTAACAGTCAATTATGTCAAATTGTCTATCATATGCGGTCCAAAATTCAATTGCATTGAAATCCCTATCAAATGCATGCATCTAGTCAAATGCGGTGTTCCACACCGCAATTGCATCGTGAAACTCCACATTCAGGCCAAAGCATCGCATGTGTCACTTACCCTACTGACTGCGTCGCATTTTTCAAATGCAACGTGATAACATCAATTGTGTCTAAACATGTCAGTTGTATCGAACCAAAGAAATTATGGTGAACTGTAGTCACTTGCGGCCCACGCGATAACAGATGCGGTCAACAGGGTTAACCGCATCTATTTGCTCCCTTTTAGAGCCCTAAATATAGCAAAAATTAAAAAATTCACAAAGGATCAAGCACTTACCACATTCCATGAGCCCTTTGGCCGCTTAAGGTCTAAAATTTGTACCTGCGATGCGTTGTGTGTGGAATCAAAATGTTTTTGGCAGGAGCTCTCAACTAGGGTTTGCACTCCTCTCACTATTCACTCAACTCAAAATGCACAAATGACTATTTTTGGCAACCCTAGGCCCATTTATACCTTTCTAAACATGGTATTTTTTGTAAACCTTCATAACTGGCAGTGTCAAATGTTGAGGTCAAAACCATTTTCTGAGGTCCTGATGATCCCAATTTAATTTCTTGTGCTATCAATGTCATTAAATCAACTTGTCAAAAAAAAAATCACATTTTTTCTTAAATTTTCAAAAAATTCAAAAAATTTCTGAGGGGCCATGGGTCTATCCCGCCTTCTTTAGGGCACATCGTGGGATGGTCTAAATTTTTATTTTTCTTTGACACAACGCTCAAAATCACATTATGTCAAAGAGGGGAAAAATGTAGACACTGAAAAATGTCTTAGTCTGCGAGCATTATTTTTCCATCGTCTTGGTCTTATTCCTCATGTAATTAAATAATTTTAATTATCTAATTATGGTCTTTGTTCATATTCCTCTATTAATTAAATAATTTTTAATTATTTAATTAATTAATTTCTTGGTCTTTAGTTCCCTTTTGATCAGTTAAATAAATTAAGTATTTGTCTAATTGTGTCACTAATACCCATTTCCTTCTATAATTAAATAAATTATTGTTATTTAATTATTTTCCTTTCATTATTCATCTATAGTTAAATAATTATTCTTAATTATTTATCTATTCATTTGACCTTTTGTTCTTGTTACGTATTTTTAGCTACAACTCAAAACAGGTAGAGCTGAATTGCATTTCCTCATTGAAAGGTACAAAATTTCTGCTAAAGTATTCATTATATTCCAAAATTTGATTACTTGTGAATTTCTAGTATCATTATGCAAATATTTGTAACAGAAAAACTCATAAATTTGCATAAGAAATGCTACTTTATTCATATTGTAAAAACCAAAGTCCCACACAAGCCGTGGGAGTAACTTAATTTGATTTTCTTAATCAAATAATGAATGCAAACTAAAGTTGTAAACTACACAACTGAAGATGAAAAAAGGGAGTGATTCATCATTGCCTATAATGATGAATCATTTTATACTTTATGTCTCCATGTTGTTGCGTCTGAGTGTCTCCAGGTTGTTTCGGCTCCAAACTCCATGGTTTCCTACAAGAATGTTGAAAGGTGATGTTAGAGCAATGATAAATCACATCTTTCCTCATGCCTATATTACCAACAGAAATGTAACCTACATCTTATCAGGCATTCATTAGATGATTAAGTCATCGAAAAGACAAATGTTCGAGGAGCACAAAGTTCAATGGAAGCTTTCAACTTCAATTATTTTGCTAATTTGTTTGTTTAGTGTGTAGGAGCAAGTATAATCAAATCATTTCAATCAACAAATATTTTTATGAGTGGTGAGAAATGTGGCTCCCACAAGGGTTGAGCCCATCTCATAAACAAGGACATGGGACAACAAGCATAGTGTTTTAAAAAGCAATCTTTAATTCAACACGATGAAAATAGATCTATCAAAGCATCTTATTGCTCATCACTTGAAGGAACAACTCATAAAGTATCTATATGATCCTCAAGCATTGATCATTTATGGCAATCAAATTCAAGTGCAATGAAGAGAGAAACACAAATGAACAATGGCTCTTAATATGCTCAAGTAGTTTGCAAAGCAGAATAAAAATCCATCTTGTACATCATGGTCCTACATCATCTATTTGTTGTCATTCCTTGTTGTTATGCTATTAGAAATATGATGTAGACATTCATTAAGTATCAATCAAAACAACATCGAAGTCATTCAAGGTGTATATTTTGAAAGGAACTAGTCATCAGGCATTCCTTGCAAGGAGGCATCATGTTCATAATGGAGCAACAATTTAACATTGAGAAGCGTTAGTACAAGGATCATGACAGTCATGCAAAAGAAGACAACCATATGCAATGACAGTAATTTCAAAATTTTAGGCAGTGAGCTCAAAATAACAGTCTTGTCAAAACAACTACAGGCTCCTGTCAAGGTAGTGCCAGAAAAAAAAATCAAGCCATATGCATTGATAGTGGATACAATGAGAAAGATTTGAGACAACATTAAACAACACCAGATGGAATAACATTTGAAAGTAAAAATACAATTTTTAGGAAAATATGATATGGAAATGTTTAAAATCCATGCTTCAAGATCATACAGTGATCATATTGCTGCTACAGGAGGTAGGTATATTACTACAAAAAGCTATATTTTGCACATAGGACAACAAGCAAGTGTTGCTGATAATGTTATCACACTTTCATTTGAAAGGTCGTCACACAAAGCAATATTCAAATCATAATGATATGGTATTAGTTCTGAAGGTGTGGATGTTTGAGGCTGCTTTTATTTCATTAAAGCTACAATAACAGATTATCAAGACAATGTTAAGTCTATGAGAGATATAGAGCCATGGATATATATATATACAGAGTTTCAAAATACAGAAACTACATAAGTGGCTACAGCTTGATAAGTTGGTTTCCTTCAGAAATGACCAAACCCTCAGGAATCTCGTGGCCTTTGTAGTCAAATGAAAGTTCAAAGAGTTTTATTCTACATGAAAAGAAATGACTAGAAATTATGACTTTGCTCGTGGTCATTTTAAAATACAGAGAGAGTTTCTCAAAATAACAATACATAGATGGAAAAATATTACATCCGTGACCAGAGATGGCTTTGTGTCTTGCAAATAATGGAATCCACTGGGGGTTTACATGAGATATCATATGATGTCTACATGAAATTTGAGCTCATACAAATATGGAAAAATCTCAGAGAATATGAGGAATGAAGAAACATGGCTGCGACCTTTAGAAAATAACAGTACCTAGATAAGTAAAAATTGCAAATCATGGCTGTAAGATATGGAAAATCATGAGAAAAGACAAACTACCTCCTTTATTTTGTTTACAACCAGATAAAATAGATGTGTTTTGCAGTAAATGGAAATCAAATGCCAGATTCAAAGAATGGAAATGCTTACCCTTTCTTGCTGTTGAAAGAAATACACATTGGGCCGTGTGGTTTTCGTCATTTTTTCCTTCTATAAGAACTCCAAACTAGTCTCTCATGGCAACCAATGGCCGTAGAATAATCGACAGAGGCTGCAAAAAAAATCAAATAAATGAGAAAGATAGCCAGTGCCGCAGCTGTATAAGCCAAAAGATGCTTCAAAATGGTAAGGAATGGCCGTTCTTGTGAAAAAATTAGACTTACCATGGGTTTTCTGTAGAAACCTTCAAAAAAATCACTCAGAAACATCCAAAAAAGGTGCAGGTCGAGCTCCAAACCCCAACAACATGGCAGTAGTAGGTTGTTTCAAGAATGCAAAGTGAGAAATGGAAAATAACGTAGGGTTCGATAGCTTTTTCCCAAAAGCCCTAATTCGAATCAATTGCATTTTTGACTTATTTTTTTTAACAAAATCATTTCATTTTATTACCACCGTGGTCTTTCCTTTCAAAGTCAATCAACTTAATAATGTGGAGGGACCCATGAAATTTTGAAATTTGACCTCATAGTTTAATTTTTGATGTAAAATCCACCTCCACTTAATAATCTTTGCATGAAGTTAAGGAAATTGCAATGTAATTAAATATTAGGGTAATACTTCACTAATTACTTTAATATTTAACATACAGTGAATAAAGGTGTAACTAATGGATATTAAATATTAAAATAATCAGAGAATTATTATCTTTATTATTTAATTAAATGATTACCTTTTCCATGCAAGAAATATAAGTGAAAGCCAATTGAAGGTCCAATCATCCAAATTATGGAGATTCTTGATAGATTACCTCAGTTTCACGCCAGTTCACGAGATATTTTGATTATGCATGACATAAGGGGGAGTTTGAGATATTGAGAGCTTAGTTTATTTCACTTGCGAGCCCATTTTTTGAGTTTTTTTTTTTTTTTTGCTTGTGAGATGCATTTGAGGAAGACATTTTTACTTTCAGTGCCACCTTCATGCATTTTGGAGCCAATTCGAGTTACTTTTCAGTTATACACATTGTGACACAGAGTTTTGAGTTGTTGAAGCTCAGTTACAGCATTGGTGGGCCCTCTTTTCACACTATTTTCTCTTTTGCTCATGAGAGAGGCTCCAGAGAGATATTTTCACTTCCAGTTAGCTTGGAGTTTCACCTCTTGGATGCTTTATGCATGCCTTTATTGTCTTTTTCCCGAGTTCTTGTTTTTTGACTTTTCCTTCGGCAAAGAGACTTCATGTAACTCAATTTTCACAGTTTAATAGATTATGCAACAAATTTTACAGGTTAATTAGTTTTGTCATTTGCAAATTTTACTTCTTTTCATTATCACAATTCAGTATTAGCCTTCTCAGATTCAAGAGTTTTGTATTTATTGAATGTTTTAGATGAGAATTTAATGTGTTTGATTTCAAATCCTTTAAATTCCTGTCACATTCATGAATACATGTACAGAAAAAAAGCAATTTTAGTTACAGGTCATAAGTTGTGCTGTTAATTTATCCTCTCCTTTAGGTTGTGAAAATATCATTTCCTTCACAAAGAATGGATTATCAAGCCTTCTAATGAAACACTTATGTAATTAGATTTCCCAATTTGAGTTCTGAAAATAGATTCTGTAATAATCAGTTGTGAATCAATCTGCTCATAAATATCAATTAGGTGCATCACCACAATTTAGTTTTCTAGTTTTGCATTAGATTTAATCCTTTCCCTTTTCCAAGCAAGTTTTTAGTCCATAATAAGAAGATAATATAGGAAGCCGACCTAGAATCCGAAGGGTCAATCTCATTACAAGTCACCCACAACCTGAATTTGATCCCATGTTACACATGATTGTAGAGCTTATCAGCCTTGCATGCGGGTGCAAATCCTATTGATAACAGTTCTATAGTTAAATAATTATTAAAATTATTTAACTCCCTTTTAACACCTCTCCTCTATTAAATAATTAATTTGACTTAATTATTTAATTCCTCCTTCATTTGCCTCTATATTTAATTTAAATAGTTGCATAACAACTTTTAAATTAAATATTCCTTTTCCTTGTTCCATAAATAAATAATTTAAAATGATTATTTATTCCTCCATATCTTTTACCAAATTTAAAATATGGTCAAAGATGCCTTGCATGAATTAAATAATTTATTTAATTCCCCCACTACCTTCCCTCCACTTCCTCTTTTCAAATTTGGTTTGTTGATTCCCTCTGGTCTTCCTTTGATCTTGACCATCCATTCATAGTTGTCCCTAGCCCACTACTTTGTGGTGCATGAATCCTCCACTATTGATCTTGGCATATTTCTAGAAGATCTATCTTGGCCGTCCATTCAAATAGTTCTTCTATAAAGAAGGTTTTCTCCATCATACATTCTCCAACATTTGTGCCACTTTATCACTATCACTTGCAGGTGTTCAAATACTTTGAAGCTGAGGGCAAGTTTATAAAAACATATTTGAGGAGAGGAAGGGAAGATGAATCAATTTTGATGAGGGATTTTTTATTTCATTTGATGTTCATTTTATTTCTTCCTTTTTATTTGTGCTAGCTTACTTTAGATTTGGGATTTTAGCTTTGATCTTTAGTAGAGTGGTTGCTGCTTGATCATAGTTTTTTTGGTTTTCAGATTTCCCCGTCTAACAAACCTCATGGTGAAACTTCAAACATTTGTGGATAATTGAGGCAACCGCATTCATAGAGACTAGCCATGGGATTCCTAGTCTAACTTTGAAGAGGTCGGACTCAGGTATCACTACAAATGGGACTTCCAAGGTTTTAGGTCCAACCAGGACCAATAGAGTAATAGAACCAATAGGCACAACAAATAGTCCATTGTGTGTGTGAAGCATAGTCTATGATTCCTCATATTTATCCTTGTGCAAATTATTTATAAAAAGAGTCTCTTTCATGATAATATTCATTTGACTCATGGGGTCAACCATAACGCATGTTACAACATTATCATTGACATGAGCGGGGATATAAAGTGGAGAGGGCTCTTAATTATTAAAAGGAAGGACACATGAGGTGAATGCAATATCAAGTGTTGCATTCATGTGTTCTAGAGGAGGAACATGAGCAAATGAAACTACGTTCACATACTCAAATAGAGTTAGATAAGAAGAAGAAGAAGCAAGAGTGACAAGGTTGGCAAAATGAGACAGAAAGGGATCTGTGTAAATCTGTAGTTGGTTTTTAGGTTTTGTTGTAGATTTATTTGAGTTTTTCTTCTTACTATCGAGCTAAATGGTACCATTATTGATGTGGTCTTGTATCACATGATGAATACACACGCATCTCTCAATATCATGACTTGAGGCTCGATGATATTGACAAAACTTTTGTTCATCGTACCATTGAGGATATGACTAAAAAAGTGATCTAATATATGAGAGAGTTATTACACCATATTTTAATATATTTTTCAAGACATTAATATAATATTTAGATAATTTTGTAAATATTTTGTTCTGACTTGCATAATTTTTATCAGTGGGAACATACACCATGTTTGCTGCTGCTTTGTTTTTTCTAGACTCACCAGAGATTGACACAGTTGACCGACCATCCTGATGGGAGGATGAGGAAAAATCCCCATACTGAGCAATTTTTTGTTGGTACTCATGTAGAGAAACACACAGATGGGTGAATGAGGGATATTTCATCAACAAAAAAATATCTCACAGTTTCGGCTGCAAGTTCTCGATGAACACTTGCTACACGTCAGATTTAGGTAGGGCATATGAGATTTGAGAGAAAAGGGATTACTAATGAGCTATAAAATTAGTCACCTTCATGTGTGCACCCTACTTACATCGGATGAGATTGGTAAATGCAACCTTCGGCCTAATCAAATTGGAATTACTAGAGAAGCTAATTCACAAGCTGGTCAAAGCAAAAGATAGAATTGTCAAGCAAAGAGCAATACCACTCCAAGGCAGTGTCCTTAAGAGAACCTGAGAATATTCTAGAAGAGCATCATGATGGAATAAATCTATACACATGGCATTAAAAGAGGAGACGGGAGTATGCAAGTCTCCCCTACCACTATACTTCTCAAACTTATGAATTTCCATCCCTTGAGGGATGGGGGTATTCAAGATATTAAAAGATAAGGGACTTCAATGACAATAGGGTTGGAACATCACTTGGGAAGAAGAACTCGCCAAATTTTCCAACTAAGACTATATTTGACCCATGTTTTGCAAGAGATAATTAAGGATGAGATGTGTGGACGAAGTATGACTAGTTGAAGAACCCACACCAGAACTAGAGGCAGAGATGTTATGAGTTCCAAATGCAGAAACCTAAAAACCCAAAGGAACTTGATTCAATCTGACTGTAGGAATCACCTCAAGTGCAATGGTGGTGCTACGAGAAGTATTGATGGAGGGACCTGTGTTATCCATGCATATAGATGCTCTAGGCATCAGGATATTCAGCTGATGACCAACGATCTTCGATTGAAAATATTGTGTATTATCCAAGATGGAGGTGTAAGATGGGACATGGGTCTCCACAATGTTTATTATTCCACGAAGCAGCTCTAGAACTCTTCGATCTTTAATTAATAAATTCTTTAAACTATTGACAAGAGGAGTTGCTTGAGGATAATAATTTTCATTTCCCAAGAACCCTGTGAGCTCTTGAAGCCTCAATTCCAAAGAGTGGATCTTCTCTACAAGAACCCTGAGAGTAGCTAGCTCACCTAAGGAAGAGTGAGAGTTCGAGTGAGAGACTAGAGGGGTGTGAGTTACAACTTCATTGTGAGGTGGGGAGAATCCGGTAGGAAGTCTTGTAGAGAACTCCTCAAATTATAGACTTGGACGGGGAGGGTTGAATCTTCTAGACCCTATATCAATGTTTCGATAACTTCTTCTTACTACATGCTCGAAGGTAGTAGATTCCAGATCGTGAAGCTCATAAGGGTGTCACATCACATTATCCGCTATGCATCCTAACATGAGAGAAGAAATTTTTTGACACAAAGACAAGAGGAAAGAAAGTTCATGTCGGGTTCACCAAAATGTATAGGAGGAGATTCACTACTCCTAAGTCTCTAGGATAGAGAAGAGTCTATAGGGAGCGAATTTTCCTCAACTACCTCAAGGAAATAAGCTCAAGTGACAAGGACAAGCGAAAGGGAGTTTTCTAATATGTTTTACTATTTTATGAGTATTTATGGAAAGAGAACTTTAGAAGTCGAATGAGTGGACCTCAAAGGTCTCGAGAGATAAATGGACTAGCTCTCGGCCAAAGGATGGAAGCACAGACCAAGGATGACAGTACAACACTTTTTCATCTCGTCGGGGCGTTGGTGTCTCATATGGATCAGAAATAGAGTTAGTCACCAAAAACTCACAAGGCCTATTAACTACTCGAAGACTAAAGTTTGATAGTTCTCTAAAATAAATAGAATGATGAAAATAAGGAAAAGCACAACAATAAGAATACTAAATGAACAAGTAATCAAACTATTAAATGAAATGACAAGAGGTGAAAGAAAATAATGAATTCAAAAGTGGTCCAACTATGGAGCCTTTCTAAAGCTCCACACGAACAACTTGCACACACAAAAACAATTTATTTTTTTGGGGTTGTTTCGAGGTTTGCCTTGGTCAGACCCCCATTTTGGTGTTTCCACCTCTACGAACAACCCAAGAGACAACAAGATAGAGAAAAAGACAATAGGCAATATGGAATGATAAGATAAACAAAGAGAACATACAAGATATCAATATGCTACTAAATAATCATGATAATGAAAAAAAAGGAAGTGTTACCCTCCCTCCAACAAGCTTGTGAAGTTGAGAGAGAGTGAAATTCTTTGAGAGAGCTTGAGACAAAGACATAGAGCCATAAACATACAAGAAACTTGATGTAGAAGAGCAAGGATGCAAGAATGAAAGGTGTAGAATGAGAGAGTGAAGCTACAAGAATGAGATAATGAATTACTATAAGTGAGAATGGATGAATGAAAGGGAAAAAAAGGAAAGTTTGAATTAAGAATTGCATGCAAGAGGGTCATTTTCGGGTGCACCTGTGACTACAGAGGCATTACACTTTGCAGGAAGGCAGAAGTGTAATGCACCAATGGCCACAGGATCAAGAATCTTGTTAGGATGTTTGCACAGTGCATAGATGTCTACGTGGCATAGAAGCATCCTAGACAAAAATTCCCTCAATAACCAACAACAACGGGGTTAACGATGAAAATTAAGGCGAGGAACAAGGGGATTCACTTTATCATCTTATTTAGCTAAAGTAAGGGTTATGTAATGTGAAATTTTATTAGGAGTGAAATTTTATGAAATTATAATGACACATGTCCTCATCCTATGACATGAGACATAAAAGAACATGACCTAAGTAAGCTTAAGTAATTAAAGAAAAAAAGAACCTAATAATTAAATAAATAATTAATTAGGAAATACCTTTTATTCTAACACCCTACTTAAGTGAAACTTAGGGAGAAGCTCAAACCTCTAAAGATGAATGCATGATGGGTCTTGATAAACAAGGCCTGGTGAGGTACCCATGTACAAAGAAAATATCTCTCAAAATTAGAGAAAAATGAGAAAACCATGTGGGAGAAAACTCCTCTCCAAAAGAGAGAAATAAAAGTGAAGGTCTAAGAAGCCTGCAAAATATAATTTTACCAAAAGATAGGAACAAATGATGAGCATCACTAAATCATGAAGAAGTTGTAGACAACTGTTGAAAGATAACTAATATAGTGTTGAAATGAAGAACCTCCTCTAAAAAAAATGATGATCATGATCAAGAAGAAAATAATATGCATGAGTGCCTCCAACGTCACTAGAATCATATGGAAAACAAAGGTAAAAATCTAGAACTTGAAGATACAAATGTTAGGATCAAGAATAAAATAATTTAAATGAGTTCCCCCAATGACACTACTCAAGTCAAATGGCAATGGAAGGATGCCTCCAAAAATAGGAGTGCAAGAGTGTCCATATGACAAATGCTCCATCTCATCGAAATGCATGGGTAACCAACCATTGATGTACGTTGCATCCTCCTAGTACATAGGAACAAATATTGTATAAATAGCTCACTCCAACGTGAAACCAAGGAAGCTTTAGCATGAACAGTATAAACCCCCCTATAATGCTAACAAGGGAGAGCCATGACAGGTACACTAAAATTGAATGTCAAAATGCAGTGCATGAAGAAGAACCAAGAACATTTGAATGTGCAAACATGAATGTACCAACAAATAAAAGGGTGTGCAAACCAAGGCACACATGCATGAGAAAAGAATCAATGTGATTTGATGCTATCGTGGAAGGGACACTGACTTGAAAAAGGTGTGATGGAAAAATAAAGGCAAACATCAACCCCCCATGGCACTTTATATCATTGTACAAGTACGATAAGGCACAAAATAATGTGCAAATCCAAATAATACATGTACAATGTTGGGGCACTTTATTTTAATGTTTTTACATAAAGAGAAATGCTTACAATGGAAGACCCATAATGTAAAAAAAAAGACCATATGCTGAAAATACAATTCTCTAACAAAAAATGAGAAAAATGATAGCACCATGATGAAGTACACGAGAAAAAATGCACTTTAAAAAAAAATGACACCCAAAAAGGAGTCTAGATGTAAAAGATATGACCCATCAAATTCTCCAAAATGAGAATGCACAACAACACTAAGAAAATTGATTTATGGAAAAAACTAGAAGCCAAAATTGAAAACCACTTGCACCACTGCAAAGAGCACGAAATTCTACCCCATTTAAAAAAAATTGCACTAAAAAAGACCATTGTATGGCCAAGATATGGGCTCTGGAAGATGGAGTGCAAAAATGAAAAGCCCAACAGAGAGGGGCTAGGTTAGGCAAAAAAGCTCCTTCACCAAATTTGAAAAAAAACCTCCAAATATATAAGTTCTTCAAATTTAAAGTCTTTACTAAAAGGAAGCCTCCAGGTTCAAGGGTAGTTGATTTATTTGCAAAAAAATGCATGTTTTATTTTTAAAGTTAAAAAATAGTTAAAAATATAGGTCTAGAGCTCTAATACCATGTTGAAGTTGGGAAAAATCAACTCCACGTCTCCCAAGGATCACTTGCAATCAAACACCTATCATAAAAAGAGAGAATATAAAAGCTATGGAGGCCAAGACCTATTGATCCAAAAAAACATGAATCTGTAATCAGGGTTAAAATATTAAGGTTGGGCAATAAAGCATATAAATCAAACCCTAATAAACAATGAAGCACAAATAAGCATAAAGACATAAAACATAAAGCAATGTTACCAAATCTTTATGCCATCATTGATTCACCTTCATTGCAGTTCTCCATTTTGCTTGAATATAATAATTTCCCTAAGATTTCTCCTGAGTATGCAAATAGGCCTAATGACATTGACAACGCAAAATATTAAAGATTCTTAATGACTGAATGCACTTGACTTGATGTTGATAGAAAAATAGCAAGATGACTCTAGATAGCTTGTGGATAGTTTAACAATGACAAGGGCAAGGTATTTTATAGGAAAGACAATTTTGAATGAAGGGCTAAGATTGAAAGCCAATAATCAATGGCCAAGAAGGAAAGATGAGGTAAGGGCTAGGGTTAGGGAAAAATTAGGGCAAATGATAAGGATTGATAGTCAAGATTAAATTATAAATAGTTTAATCAAGGGTGGAGGTTAATTGAGACATGGATAGATAGGGACTTGATGTGGAAGATAATATTGGCACACACAAAGAGGTGAAAGGAAATCAAATAATAGTAAAATTATTTAATCAAGGTGGCCAATGAATAATTAAATAATTAAAATAATTATTTAATTATAGAAGAATGTGACAAAGGGGACCTTTTGAATTAAATAATATTTTTAATTCAAAATTCAAGAGAGTGGACCAAATTAAATAAATAAAATTTATTTAATTTATGACAAAAGAGGCTAATGAATAATTATTTAATTATAGTAGAAAGTGGTAAAGAATTATATAAATAATAATTTATTTAATTTTAGAAAGAAAGGGACTTTATTAGTGACGTAATTAAATAATTAAAGAAGACTTATGATTTTAGAAAATAATTAAATAATTAAAAATTATTTAATTATGAAAGACAAAAGAGGAAATGATGGAGAATTTAGAAGTCACAGGACTAGGACATTTTTTAGTGTCTACATTTTTCCCCTCTTTGATACAATGTAATTTATCGCGTTGTGTCAAAGAAATTTAGTCAAAACATGCCCTAGTGTGAATACGATGAGGAGGATGATGAGGAGGTAGTACTATGCCCCCTTGAGAGGACATGCGGGGTCAAAGAACATGAGTGTGCTCTCAAAGTGGATGAGAAGACTAGAGGATGAAGGATAGAAGAAATGTTAGCATGAAGGATATGGAAGTTAGTATAGAAGAACTTCAATATTTTGCTAAATAAATAATAGGCCATGCATTAATCATCATTGGGTGGTAAAATATGACAAATGGAAAACAAAAACCATGGTATGACATAGACCAAGGTGTGCAAGGTCATCCACTTGCAAGAAACAGACAGTCGCAGACAAGGAATGTCCTGACTCATACTAAGGGCCAAGTTGCCCTAGTCTTTTTTCCAAGACAATCCATAAATAACAATCAAATAAAAGAGTCATGAGACATCATCACTCCTCTAAATCCTTCATGGGACATCCTCAAGGAAGCTAGTAACTTGAATCAAAGAAAAATGAAGAAAAATATAAGAAAAAATAGACCACAAGGTCAACAGCTGTTCAATGTCTTTGCCAAAATATGTTTGTTTGAAGGTTTAATTGACTAGGTGATTGACGAGTTGTTTGTTTGACAAAGCCTAGTTTCAGGAAAGGAAACATGTTGTATAAGACGCCAAGTCTGGTTTCGATCACGAGACCACCTGTATAAGCCAAATGACTAATTTGGATGAAATGACAATGTTTGGTTTTAGGAAGGACACATCCTATACAAGACATAAGTTGATTGGTTTGATGATTTGACTACTTGACTGTTTTGACAATTTGTTTGGTTTTGACTAAGTGACCTTGTTGAATTGCTTGTCTTGTTGATGCATGACTTGTTTAATGTTTTGACAATTGTTTATGTCCAAGTTGACTTGTTTGATTTATCATGATTGACGTGAAAAACCCTAAAGGACCAACCTAGGTGGCCTCGAGGGCTCATCGATAGATGACCTTGCCTATGTAACAATGCACAAAGACCTCGTAGTTTGACATGACATGACTTTGTTTTATTGACAAAGGATTGAGTCATAATTTATTTGACAAACCTAAGAGGACTGACCTAATGCCTCGGGGGCACATCGACAGATGGCCTTGCCTACATTTAGTTGCAGAGGCAACGTAGTTCGATAATGACATAGACTGACATGACTGACTTTGACTTTGTTTTTGGGATTTTTGTAAGTTATTTGGACGTTTTTGTGTTTTTGTCATATTTTTTTTTGTCTTTTTGTTGTTTTATATTTTTTCTTTTTCTTTTTGAGGAATATTTGATTTTTTGTCCTTTTTGAGGTTTTATGATTTTTTTGTCTTTTTGGATGAAAGTGACTATTGAAAGATCTAATGACATAGGTCAAATACTTTCCCCCAATCGGGTATAAGACCAATTTATTAGGGGTGAAATGGAATGAGATGGGTGTTATGGAAGATGAAAAGGACACATGATGTCAATCATTCCAGGTTATGGAAATGACAACCAATCATTATTGTGGGTGATATGAGAAAGACGAAATGATGAGAAAAAGTCAAATTGGAATGATAGTAGATGACAAAGCAAAGTCAACTACACATGGTGCCTGTTTCACAAGTTTTCACCATGGTACTTATCCAAAGTGCCACCGAAGTGGTTTTCACTATTAGACGAATTATTTCTCTTTACTATTTTCTTCATTTTTTATTTTTTTAGTGTTATCAGGATGCTTGTTTTCCAGGTTTTTGTCAAAGTAATGATTTTTTTTATTTTTCTATTTTTTTTGTATTTTTTCCAGTTAAGATGGGACTCTTGGAAGCTATGTGTAGAACCTCTTGAGATGGATATTGTTGATTGGTTTTGCCAAGGGTTCCCCTTCGGGAGTTGAGAGTTGATATGCTCTTGATCCAAAACTTCTATGATAATATAAGGACCCAACCAATTTGGCTCAAACTTTCCTAGCTTCTCTCGTTCTGCTTGATTCTTAGGATTTTCCATTAAGACTAGGTCACCAATGTCAAAATGTCGATTCAAGAATTTCTTATTATAACTGCAACAAAGATGATTCTGATATGCTTGAAGATGATCCAATGCTCTTTGTCTCCGTTCATCTAAAAGTTTCAACTCATGTAGCCTTCAGACTTAGTATTCCTTGTCATTTATGTGCCCTTGCATGGATAGTGGTAGGGAAGGAAGTTCAACCTCAATAGGTAAGATTGCTTCAGAACCAAAGACTATGGAATATGGAGTGGCGCTAGTGGGAGTGTGGATGCTTGTGTGGTAGGCCCATAAGGTAGGGTTAAGTTGGATGTGCCAGTCATGACCAATGTCATTGACAATTTTTTAAAGGATTCTTAGGATAGTTTTATTAGACACCTCGGCTTGGCCATTACCTTGGGGGTAGTATGAAGTGGATAAATGGTGTTGGATGTGGAATTTCTTGCAAAGTTGGAGGTCTTCTTGGTTTTTGAATGGCCGACCATTATCGGTGATGATGGATTGAGGGACACCATATCGACAAATGATATAATTAAGGATAAACTTGGAAATCTGTTTGCCGGTAATGTATGTCATTAGGATGTCTTCAATCCATTTAGTGAAGTTCTCGATCATAGTGATGATGAATTTATGACCATTAGAAGATGTGGGGTAAATCTTACCTACAAGGTCAAGCCCCCATTAGGAAAAGGTCCATGGTGATGTTATTGGACTAAGTTCTTGTGCTGGCACGTGGATCAAATCTCCATGAATTTGACATTGTCGACATCTTTTGACAAAGAAATATGAGTCTTTTTCCATTGTAGGCCAATAATAACCTAGTCTCATAATCTTTCAAGCTAAGGTTGAACCACTAGAGTGAGTTCCACATACACCCTCATGTACCTCACGCAAGGTCATTTTTGCTTCTTTAGTATCGAGACATCGCAACAGGGTATTGTCTAGGGCACATCTATAAAGGATGTCCCCGATGATGGTATATTTGGAGGCCTTATGAATGAATGTCTTATGTTGGTTAGGTGGAAGGTCAAGGGGAAGGATTTGGTCATGAAGGTAGTCATATATGTCTTGGTACCATGGGGAATTGGGACCAACAAGTTCACACACCGTCTCAGACTCAGGGATGTCAAAGGCAGGAACCAAAAGCTGTTCTACCAAAAACTCAAATTGAGGCACATTATTTGGTATGTCCAAGAGAGAGCCAATAGTGGCCATGGCATCAACTGCTTTATTCTGAATGTGAGGCACTTGATGAAATATTGTTATGTCAAAATAATATCTAAAGCTATCTACCATTCACTTATAGGGTGTGAGCTTTTCATCCTTGGTGTCGTAGTCATCATTGAATTGTCTGATTACTAGTTGAGAATCACCATATACTTGCAAATGCTTGATTTTACATTTGATTGCCATACATAATCTTGTTAGGATGGATTCATATTCTACTATGTTGTTTTTACATGGAAAAGCAATCCTGAATGACTTAGGAATTGTATCACCTTGAGGGGTGACAAATAGTATTCCTACTCAAGAACCATGATTTGTGTGTGACCTATTAAAGTATAGTTTCCATGCTGTTTGTGTCTAAAGTGAAGATGGATTCATTTGGAAAATATGAAACTAGTGGATGATCTGCCTTAGTTGGTGTGTTTGCAAGTTGGTTGGCAATAACCTATCCTTTTATGGTTTTTCTTTCGACATGCTGGATATCATATTCACTGAGTATCATGAACCACTTAGCCAATCGTCCTGTCAATGCTGCTTTATTGAGAAGATACTTCAAGGGATCTATCTTGGCGACCAATTTTTTTTGGTGGTTCAACATATAGTTTCTTAGTCATTGAGTAGCAAAGACTACCGCAAGACAAGCACGTTCTATTGGACTGTAATTTAGTTCATACCCAACCAAGGTGCAACTGATATAGTATATAGCTTGCTCACGACCATTGTCATCATTTTGTGCAAGTAATGCCCCCAATGAAGATGTTGTTGTTGAAATGTATAGGATGAGAGGCCTCCCATTAATGGGCGACATTAACACTAGTTGTGCTAGTACATAATCCTTGATTTGTTGAAAAGCTTCCTGACACTTTTTGGTCCATATAAATGGTACCCCCTTTCTGAGTAAGTGTTGGAAAGGATGAATCTTGTCAACCAATTGTGCTATGAATCGTATGATGAGTTGAATTATATTGGTTGGTGGAGGCATATTCATTATTGATTTGAATTTTGTTGGGTCTACTCCAATGCCTCGTTTGGAAACTATATAACACAAAAATTTTCCTGATGTGACTTCAGACACACACTTTTTAGGATTCAATCTTACTTTGTATTCTTCCAACCTCTTGAAAATTTTGTCTAAGACTCTAAAGTAGTCACCTCGGGTCAATGATTTGGCTAGTAGGTCATCTACATAATCTTCCATCATAGTGTGCATCATGTCATGAAAGATTGTTGTCATGACTCATTGATATGTTTCTCCTGCATTCTTAAGTCCAAAGGGCATGACATTCCAACAATAAGTTACCCATGGACAAGTAAAGGTTGTCTTATGTTGGTCTTCAGGTGCAATTATGATTTGATTATATCCTGAGAAGCCATCCATGAGGGACAACATCTCGTATCCAACTATCAAGTCCACGATTATGTCAATGTTTGGTAAAGGAAAGTCATCCTTAGGACATGCCTTGTTTAAATCCTGAAAGCTTGTAAAAATGTGGATGCCACCTGTTGGTTTTGTCACTGGCACAAGGTTGGAAATCCACTCTGCATAGTCAATTGATTTGATGAAGCCGACATCTAGTAGTTTCTTCAATTCATCTTTTACTAATAAAGCAATTTGCAGATGCATTTTTTAAAGTTTTTTCTTGAATGGTTTAGCATCTGGATGTAAGGGAAAATGATGTAATATCAAGTCGGGATCCAATCCAGGCATGTCAATGTATGACTAGGCAAAATTGATCTGTCTCTCTTTAAAGAAAACCTAGAATTTTGACTATTTTGATTTTGTCAATGATGTGACAAAGTGGATTATTCTGGGATTGTCATCTGTGTCGATGTTGATTTCCATGGATTTCTCAATTAGCATTGGTGACTTCTCTTGGGTAATGGGGAGAAAATCCAACCCTCCATCCTTGGGTGCCTTGGGGACATTTTCTCCCTCAGATACGTCTTTTATTTTTACTTTTTCATGGTCTAAAGGTGCCTTTCGATTTTCACGTAGAGACTCGTCTTTTTTTATTTTTTCCATTTTTTTCTTTGTTATTTTTAATTTTGCGACTAGAGGGGTGGATGGACTCCCCAAAGTATGCCATATGATCTAAGTCAATGTTAAATCCAACCTTATGGTCACCACTAGGAATTCCTTCACCCAATCCCATGAACTTAGTGATCACTTCGTCGTTCTCAAATATATCCAGGATGGGAGGTTCTTGTTGATCCCAGTCGATGAGTTGGGGATAAACTAGTGGGATGCCATCATCAAAGGTGTCAAAGTTCAAGGAAGATAAGGTAAGGACCGAATTATTGACATGGTTCCAATTTTTATTATCCAATCTTCCCTCTTCCTAGGAATAGGTTGGTCGGGATTTGACATATTTTGTGGTGGGCCAACTTTAAAGGTTTGTCTAAATTTTTCCTTAGAGGTAGGCTCGTCGGGCTCTCTAAATGTTTCATCAAGTTCATAGTCACTGGATGATTTATCAGAGACCCATTCGTATTCATTGGAATCAGTTGAATTATAGTAACATTGGTCGGATGGCTCGTCAAGTGTCTCGATAGCCTTAGAAGCACTCACTTCCTTTAGTGAAGGTGCCACGGTACTAGAAGCATCAATCTTAATCAGTTTTAACCCAAGCCCTAGACCTTTTGGTCACTTAGAGACAAGTATAGGTTTAGTCATCCTGTTATGATGTAATCCAAGTCCGCTGTGTTCATCATAACCTTTGTCTTGCATGATTTTGAAACCTTTGCCATACTGTTCCATTAGTATTTGAGCGGGTGGACAAGCTTCTTCATTTCCTTCTTTATAAAGCCAGGAGGTCACATCCTCTTAATTGATTGCTTCTTTACTTAGTTCCCCCCATTTGGTGAAAGTGGTTGAGGGAGGTAAGTGGATAGTGACTTTGGGTTGTGTTAACATAGGGATTTACACCTGAAGATAAGTTGAAAACTCAATAAATCTTGTGCACATGGGACTATTCTTAGGCTGTGGGTATCCTATGGTGAAAATAGACCTCCAGGTTTTGGGCTAGTTCCGTTTGGATTTTCTTGTAAAACTGGTTTCTAAATAGAGGTAAAGGATAGAAGGATAAATTAAAAAACTAAAACTAGAAAATGGTGATTCACCAACTAAAGATATGATTTGAAATATGAGAAAACTTACAAAAGACTCAAGAAAGTTTAATAATTTCACAACAAAGAGATTTATGTCTGCAAAAATAATTCTATGTAAGGATCTGACTATTCTAATGCTTTAACAAAAGGAAAATAGTGATGTTTTCACAAATTTAAATGCAAGAGAAAGAGATCACTAACATAAACCTGCACTATGACATAATATTCTTTGCATTCAGAATCAAAGGAATTTGATAAAATAAAGGATACCACAAAATTTTATCATGTAACTCACAACCAACAGTAAATAAAAAAGAATTAAGGTGAAGGAAATAACTTTCTATTGAGAAATAAGGAACATCTGCATTACAAATCTATAGTACTCATGAGAAATGAGTTACAAAGTAAAGAATAATATGCTCCTCCAGCCTCCAAACTCAGAACTAGTGAAAAAAAGAGAGAAGAGAAAGACTTATGGAGAAGGCTCCCAAAATTCAAATTTGAATTTTGGCTCCAAGAAAATATGTGTTGTTCCTCTTCTCCTCCAAACAAGGTATGAAACTGAAGATGCTCCTCCAAATATGCATAAAGAGTTGTCAAAACTCAAAACAACCTCATGGGTCGTATGCAACTAAAAATCCCTCAACAAGAGGGTCATAACTAAATGTAACAAGATGTTATGTGCCTAATTTTTCTCCTTGACTCAAGTTAAGTCATATAGAACTCAAAACTGATGTAGAACTCTCAATTAATTGCTTCAAAACCTCTAATTTCTCTCAACATGTTGGCATAATTTTTTTAATCACATCCAAGATTTAAGTAGAAGCTTTGAATGTCTCGTTTGATCTCATTTTGAATTACTTCATCATTTGAAATTACATTCAAATGATCTTTCATTTACATTTCAAAATATCAATTATTTAAAATGATTTATAACTTATCATTTTAAATAAAGATTTACAAATTTGAATGAAATGCAAATAAAAATAATTACTCCCAGATTATTTTGCATTTAATAATAACTTTTATTGAAAGTGATTTTAAAATGTCACTTTAAATAAAAGTTTTACAATTGACTCTAAATGCAAAGACTCCTAACTAAGTCAAATATATCAAATGAATTAATTTTGCACTTTAAAAAAAAAAACAACATTTATTGAAAGATTATTAACAAATCATCTTCAATAAAGTTTCAAATTTAAATTTTAAATGCAAAATTAATGAGAAGGTGACTAAGTCATATGAAACATCAAAAGACTTAAAAAAGCTTAAAGCAACATATGCCACGACTTTACTAGGGAAATGAATAAAGTTTTAAAGAAAAACTTTAAGGCAAAAAGGTTTGCCTTACTCCAACGCATTTTCTTAGGATTTCATTAACCCCAAGTGAATGATCATTCATTTACTATTTCATTTTTATTTCCCTTTTGTTGTTTGAGGAGAGCGCCGCCATAGTGAAACCCTAGCCACATTTTTTGTTGGTTTTCTTTGTTTCAAACACTATTTCCTGAGATTCTTGGAGGATATGAGGCAGAAATCTCAAGATGAATCTGGTAAGTTCTATGATATTTTAAAGCTTTTTGTAAGCTTTTAGCAGTGGCTTTGAGAAAATCATTCTCTGCTACTCTTTATTTTTCTCTGCTAGGTCTTTCTTTCTGGCTAGGCCGCCATGAGCTTTTATGAGTTATCTTTAAAATCTCACTGAAAGTTCTTTCATTTCTCTGTATACCTTGAATGCATTTACTGTTATGATTTTCTCTCTGAGAATAAAATAGACTCCATTCAAGTTGTATTGATGAGTCATGACCTTAATTTGTTTTTCTGAAAATGGGCATTTCATTTCAAATGTTGCCTTCATAAAATAGAAAACCCTCATAAACTTGTAGCTGGAAATCTCTTTATTTTGACATTAATCATCAGGTTCAGCCATTAAGTTTATAATGTTACCTTCTATTTGAAAATAATGTGCTATTCTTTCCATCTCCCACTGTTTAATGCTTTCTAGTAGCATTCTTCTATTTTCCTTAAGCATATCCTGATTTATATAAAGAAAAATATCCTCTATGAATAAAGAAGACTCTCACTGAAACTTTCTCATGGCTACCTGATTTGGTATTTAGGATGTATACCCTCCTTACATAATGATTATTAGCATATATCATTATGTTTTTGGTATCATTTTGCAGAAGCTCTTTCAATGAAATAATGTTGTCCCCTGAATCTGAAAATATTGCATTCATTTTTGCTTTTGATAATTGAACATTGCAATCTCATTTGAACTTATTCAATAAGGAAAATGACTTATTTCCTTTCTTTATTATCAAGAAATCTATCATAAAAGAACTTATGCATTTAAACATACATAAACATTTATGTACAAATTATGATGTTGATTATGCTGGTACCACTATTATGAGCTGAGCTCCACCCTTGTGGGAGCCACATTTAACCCCACTCATTTTGAAATTCAATAATCAACAACATTACATTTCCTATTTCTGCACATGAAACAAACAAGTCAATAAAAAACAATGGATTTAATGATTCCTTTATGATTTGATCTGATATTTCTCTCATTTATCTCATGGATATTTGATTTAGTTGATTTGATTTAATAATGAGTACCAACTATATTTCTGTTGAATTTGAACATGTTCTTGGATTTCGTGACTTGAGCTCTAACATAATTTTACAATCATTGTAGATTATGGAACTCAGGAGAGAGATTGAAGATACTGAAGATTGAGATGGACTTGAGGAATCAACCCTACACCAACCCTTAAGGCAATGGCGACATGATCTCCTTTTTCATGTTTCACTTTTAGTTGTTCTTCAGTTGTATAGTTTGTACTTCTTTTTGAATCCAGTCAACTTAGTCTACCGACGGCTTGTGTGGGATCACAGAAACATATTTCTCAATAAATCAATTGTTCATGATATGCAATGACTTATGTAATTTTATGAGTTTAATCCATTTACATAATTTGAAATTATGAAGTTGTAACTGTTTAAAACATGTGTTCTACAATCATAATGAATTATTAACTCTGCATTCTTGCTCTTTGATCTACAATTTCTTTTTGATAATCAACAATGATAAATGTTGCAAAAAATAAAGACTTTGTACTTCATTCCTTTTTGAATTTCTCCTTTCTAAGTGAAGCTTGTTCATCGGTTTGTCTGAACTATTCAACAATTTATCATAAACTGTTTGAATGATTTGAACAAACCACTAAACAAGTTAATTAATTCATTTAGAAAGTAAAGATTCACTAGATAACTCAAAATTTTATACCCCAACAAATAAACTTCACTAAATATTCACTAATTTTAAGCCAGAGGCTAAAAATTGGTAACATTTATGGCGACCTCTCAGGGGTGTTTTCCTGTTAAACAAAACAGGCCAGTTGCCTTACTTATCCATTGGGTATGGAGTCTATTTATGCCTTTTTTGATCCATAAAACCTTGTAAAGAGTTCCTTTTTCTGTTGCAACTGCTTGTAACTTTGTTTTTTACTAGTTACAACTCCATGGAGTATACATTTGTTGTTCATGACATTGAAGCTCCATTCCATGTTATGAATAATAGGTGTCTATTTCATTGAACAACTATAACTAGTAACAACAAAGCTTTTATTCCCCCCCCAACAAAATTCAAAGTTAACTAATCAACTGTGCAAGAACAACACTTAGGGAAAAAACCTAAAACCAGACTAAAATTTACTCTAACCTACCCTAACCAGCAAAGAAGCTGGTAAAAAAAACCCATTACTGGTTGGGTGAAATAACTTCCTTTTCTCCCAAACTTAGGATGCATTAAATATTGATGAACAACTGAGAGAAGTTGAGAAATGAAGAGATGTCTTACAAACAGTTGCATTATTGCTTCAAGAATGAAGACAAAGTGGATTACCTCTTCCTTTTGCTCATATACACTACTGCTTGAAGGAGCATAAGCGGGCTGAGCATGTTGTTCTTTTATTGAAGCTGCATGCTTGGATGAAGGTTTGTTTTGTGTTGTCTTCTTGGCCTCCAAATGAACAAGATGCTTTATAGGGCACCCTTTTGTGTGAATAAAACCTGAACTCTCCTTGCTGGTCTCAAGCTGATGGACTGCTTCTCGAACCTCCTTCTGCTAATTATGAAATACCACTTCAAAAGATGATGCCTTAACATCCAAGGTTGAACAAAAACCTTCCAAATCATCCCAAAAGGCATCCTCCTCCAAATCTTCATCAGTTTTCAGCAAAATAGTACTATTTTTCATATAATTGCAGCTCCTCTCCATACTTGATGAATCTCTTTGAATCATCTGCTCTGATCTGGGAACTTGTTCAATTTGAACAACTTCTTCTTGCTCATAAGAATCATCATTATTTCTTTCATATTGCTCATGAAATTTATTTGGAATTGAGATGGGCATGCTTTCTTCATTTTGGTCAGAAAAATAAGGGAGTTCATCAAATAGGAAATCAAAAACTTGATCATTAGTACCCTCAACATTACCTTCTTTTGTATCTTCATTTTGCTGTTCCAACTGATTTGTTGGCATTGAACATTGTACAACCTCCTGCTCTTCAAAGAAAAGAGGAAGTTCATTGAACAAACTATGCAAAACCTCATGTTGATCACCAATTTCTTGCTCTATAACTTGCTATTTTGGCTTGTTATGCTCAGTATAACATCTCTCTTGAGATATTGCAATATGAACCTGCTCACATATGGGCTGATTTTGTATGAAACACATCGTGTTGAATAAAGGAAATTCTTTACCAAAGAATAGGTTTGGAAAGGTACTTGGTGGATGAACTTCTTGGTGAAGTACAAATTCTTTCAATGAAGGAGAATAAAATGATTGTGCTTCTAACTTTGCAAGCTTCTGCTCATAATTTTCCTTTTGTGCAATTAACTCTTTTGTGAAAAGACTTGCAAACTGACTTCCTTGTGCCTCCAATTCTTGCCTATGAAGTTGGTCTTGAAGATCCAACTCTTCTTGTTTGTGGAGATAGGCTTGATAAGCCCACTCATCTTGCTGTTGATCTAAGCTCTTATTCATCTCATCTATCTGCTCAGTATAATCTTGCAATAGGCATTTTATATCACTTGACTACACAGTATGCTGATTTGGAATGAAATGACCTTCTTGGGAGTGGATGGGTGGGTGATAAGCATGATGTGCATGTTGGTTACTTGTTGTAGCAGGGCTATTTGGATTAAAACCAGCATTGTGGTTGGTTAAATAAGGTTGATAAGGTGAAGGGGCAGTGTTCTCATGATATGGGGGGTGAAAGCATGTATTTTCCTGAAAATTTGACATTTCTATACATTCAAAGAGCTGTAAATCAGAATAAATAGATTTGTTTTAGAACATACCAACACTTAGACTATTGAAACTAGTAGATTTAAGCTCGGAGTCACCAGGTGTATGTAGATCTTTCCTCCAAAGGTTGAGAATACTGTTGCTCACACCAAAACAACAACAAATGGAGCTCTTTTTTAAACTGATAATTAGCTCAATGTCCCACCGAGTGTGCCAAAATTGTTAACAAAGGGTTTACACCCGAAGATAAGTTGAAAACTCAATAAATCCTATGCACATGGGACTATTCTCAGGCTATGGGTATCCTATGGTGAGAATAGACCTCTAGGTTTTGGGTTGGTTCCCTTTGGATTTTCTTGTAAAACTAGTTTTTAAACAGAGGTAAAGGATAGAAGAATAAAGCAAAAAACTAAAACTGGAAAATGGTGATTCACCAACTAAAGATATGATTTGAAATATGAGAAAACTCACAAAAGACTCAAGAAAGTTTAATAATTTCACAACAAAGAGATTTATGTCTGCAAAAATAATTCTATGTAAGGCTTTGACTATTCTAATGCTTTAACAAAAGGAAAACAATGATATTTTCACAAATTTAAATGCAAGAGAAAGAGATCACTAACATAAACCTGCACTATGACATAATATTCTTTGCATTCAACATCGAAGGAATTTGATAAAATAAAGGATAACACAAAATTTTATCATGTAACTCACAACTAACAGTAAACAACAAAGAAATAAGGTGAAGGAAATAACTTTCTATTGAGAAATAAGGAACATCTGCATTACAAATCTGTAGTACTCATGAGAAATGAGTTACAAAGTAAAGAATAATCTGCTCTTGCAACCTCCAAACGTAGAACCAGTGAACAAAAGAGAGAAGAGGACTTATAGAAAAGGCTCCCAAAATTCAAATTTGAATTTTGGCTCCAAGAAAATATGTGTTGTCCCTCTTCTCCTCCAAACAAGGTATGAAATTGAAGATGCTCCTCCAAATATGCATAAAGAGTTGTCAAAACTCAAAACAACCTCATGGGTCGTATGCAACTGAAAATCCATCAAAAAGAGGGTCATAACTAAATGTAACAAGATGTTATGTGCTTGATTTTTCTCCTTGACTCAAGTTAAGTCATATAGAACTCAAAATTGATGTATAACTCTCAATTAACTGCTTCAAAACCCTTAATTTCTCTCAACATGTTGGCATAATTTTTTTAATCACCTCCAAATTTAAGCAGAAGCTTTGAATGTCTCATTTGATCTCCTTTTGAACTGCTTCATCATTTGAAATTACATTCAAATGATCTTTCATTTACATTTCAAAATATCAATTATTTAAAATGATTTATAACTTATCATTTTAAATAAAGATTTACAAATTTGAATGAAATGCAAATAAAAATAATCACTCCCAGATTATTTTGCATTTAATAATAACTTTTATTGAAAGTGATTTTAAAATGTCACTTCAAATAAAAGTTTTACAATTGACTCTAAATGCAAAGACTCCTAACTAAGTCAAATATATCAAATGAATTAATTTTGCACGTTTTTTTTTTAAAACAACATTTATTGAAAGATTATTAAAAAATCATCTTCAATAAAGTTTCAAATTTAAATTTTAAATGCAAAATTAATGAGAAGGTGACTAAGTCATATGAAACATCAAAAGACTTAAAAAACTTAAAGCAACATATGCCACGACTTTACTAGGGAAATGAATAAAGTTTTAAAGAAAAACTTTAAGGCAAAAAGGTTAGCCTTACTCCAACGCATTTTCTTAGGATTTCATTAACCCTAAGTGAATTATCATTCATTTACAATTTCATTTTTATTTCCCTTTTGTTGTTTGAGGAGAGCACCGCCATAGTGAAACCCTAGCCATGTTTTTTGTTGGTTTTCTTTGTTTCAAACACTATTTCCTGAGATTCTTGGAGGATATGAGGTAGAAATCTCAAGTTGAATCTAGTAAGTTCTCAAATCTAGAAGTTCTGTGATTTTGTAAAGACTTTTGTAAGCTTTTAGCTGCGGCTTTGAGCAAATCATTCTCTGCTACTCTTTATTTTTCTCTCCCGGGTCTTTCTTTCTGGCTAGGTCGCCATGAGCTTTTCTGAGTTATCTTTAAAATCTCATTGAAAGTTCTTTCATTTCTCTGTATACCTTGAACGTATTTACTGTTGTTATGATTTTCTCTCTGAGAATAAAATAGACTCCATTCAAGTTGTATTGATGAGTCATGACCTTAATTTTTTTTTTTTCTGAAAAATGGGTATTTCATTTCAAATGCTGCCTTCATAAAATAGAAAACCCTCATAAACTTGTAGCTGGAAATCTCTGTATTTTGACATTAATCATCAGGTTCAACCATTAAGTTTATAATGTTACCTTCTATTTAAAAATATTGTCCTATTCTTTCTATCTCCCACTGTTTAATGCTTTCCAGTAGCATTCTTCTATTTTCCTTAAGCATATCCAGATTTAGATAAAGAAAAATATCCTCTATGAATAAATAAGAATCTTACTGAAACTTCCTCATGGTTGCCTAATTTGGTATTCAGGATGGAATACCCTCCTTACACAATGATTATTAGCATATATCATTATGCTTTTGGTATCATTTTGCAGAAGCTCTGTCAATGAAATAATGTTGTCCCCTAAATCTGAAAATATTGCATTCATTTTTGCTTTTGATAACTGAACATTACAATCTCATTTGAACTTATTCATTAAGGAAAATGACTTGTTTCCTTTCTTTATTATCAAGAAATATATCATAAAAGAACTTATGCATTTAAACATACATAAAAAAGTTATGTACAAATTATGATGTTGATTATGCTGGTACCATTGTTATGAGTTGAGCTCCACCCTTGTGGGAGCCACATTTAACCCCACTCATTTTGAAATTCAATAATCAACAACATTACATTTCCTGTTTCTGCACATGAAACAAACAAGTCAATAAAAAACAATGGATTTAATGATTCCTTTATGATTTGATTTGATATTTCTCTCATTTATCTCATTGATATTTGATTTAGTTGATTTGATTTAATAATGAGTGCCAACTATATTTTTGTTGAATTTGAACATGTTCTTGGATTTCGTGACCTGAGCTCTAACATAATTTTACAATCACTGCAAATTCTGGAACTCAGGAGAGAGATTGAAGATACTAAAGATCGAGATGGACTTGAGGAATCAACCCTACACCAGCCCTTAAGGCAATGACAACATGATCTCCTTTTTCATGTTTCACTTTTAGTTGTTCTTTAGTTGTATAGTTTGTACTTCTTATTGAATCTGGTCAACTTAGTCTACCCACGGCTTGTGTGGGATCACAAAAACATATTTCTCAATAAATCAATTGTTCATGATATGCAATGACTTATGTAATTTTATGAGTTTAATCCATTTACATAATTTGAAATTATGAAGTTGTAACTGCTTAAAACATGTGTTTTGCAATCATAATGATTATCTTTGCATTCTTGCTTTTTGATCTGCAATTTCTTTTTGATAATCAACAATGATAAATGTTGCAGAAAATAAAGACTTTGTCCTTCATTCCTTTTTGAATTTCTCCTTTCTAAGTGAAGCTTGTTCACCGGTTTATCTGAACTGTTCAACAGTTTATCATAAACTGTTTGAATGATTTGAACAAACCACTGAACAAGTTAATTCATTCATTTAGAAAGTAAAGATTCATTGGATAACTCAAAATTTTATACCCCAGCAAATAAACTTCACTAAATCCTCACTAATTTTAAGCCAGAGGCTAAAAATTGGTAACATGTCTTTTATTTGTTGTTGGTTTTCCATATGACTTAGGAGTAGTGAGCTTACTGATGTAGTATGACATATTCATATGATATTCTCCACAACCTATGTCTTGGACCTCAACCTTAGGATTAAGAGGTGGATGCTTTTGATAGAGTGGAAGGGTCAATGTAAGGAGATGAGGTGGATGATGAAGCTTCTTGGTTGACGAGCACTTTCTGTTGGGGTACTCCTCGTAAATTGGTGTAATATTGGAATCGATCGGGATTGCCAACTATTGTGATTTTAGTGTCGTTGTATGGGAATTAAAGGAATTGGTGATATGTGGATGGGATGGATTTCATGGCATGAATCCATGGTCAACCTAGGAGAAGATTGTATGGGAGTTCGATGTCCAAGACTTGGAAAGTGTTATCCATGACTACGAGACCAACTCTAATAGGTAGTGTTATGACTCTTTTAGATGATCGCTCTTTGTTGTTAAATTCCTTGATGACAATGCTCTTAGTGGTGTCTACAAATGCTTCCGAGAAGCCTAACATCTTAACCAATTTTAAGGTTCAAATGTTCGACCCTGCTTCACCGTCTACAAGGACTCGTCTGACTTTGGTTTTATGGATAAGGACTTCAAGGTGTAAGGGGTCATTATGATTTGTCTTTTCGATTGAATAGTCTTGTTCAAAAAAAGTGGTGTGATGGGAATTCATCAAATAGCCTACCATATCCTATAAATGATTGACATCAAGGTCGGTGGGGATGACTGTGTTTTGTAAAGCTTTGTCCAGGATGGCTCGATGATCAGGTGATATATGCAACAATTATAGGATAGAATTCTATGTGGGAGTCTTCCCCAATTGATCAAGTAAGTTGTATTGGACCTTAGGTGGTTGTTGTTGTTGAGGCGGAGGACCTTGGATCGTTACCTTAGTTCGGTGAGTGTTGACAACACATTCAAGTGGTTTCTTAATGGTAATGGTGTTGACATGTTCATCGGTAGCTTGAATGTGATTTATGATAGTGGCATGGTTATAGTCATATTTGACATTAGCATAATTGGCCAAATTATTATTGGTCTTATTTCTCAAACCAGAGGCCTTTCCTCTTCCATGGTCATGTAAAGGATCGGTGAAAACTTTATGGTCGCTATTTGATGATTGATGTTGTTGTCCATTGAGTTCAATGGTGTCATTTTCCACAAGGTCTTGTATGATATCTTTAGTTGTCAACACTGTGATAAGTTATGCCCTTTGGTTCGATGGTAGTCACAAAAGGTGTTATCATCCCACCAAGATGGTTTAAACTACCTAGGATAGTATTGTTTTGGGTCTAGAAGTTTTATGACGTTATGTTACAAGAGTTGTTTAAAAACTGACTCAATCAGCTCCCCTAAAGGGGTGTATTAACGTTCTGTTGGAAACTTCCTTTGGGTTCTTGGTTGTTTTGTATTTTGGACAACATTGGCAGTTTGATCAACATTTCTTGGTGCATTATTGGATGTGTTAGACCC
This sequence comes from Sequoia sempervirens, assembly GCA_007258455.2. Taxonomy (NCBI): domain Eukaryota; kingdom Viridiplantae; phylum Streptophyta; class Pinopsida; order Cupressales; family Cupressaceae; genus Sequoia; species Sequoia sempervirens. Next base: position 82,419 of record VDFB02032300.1, on the reverse strand, counting down.
TCTAAGTTTAATAGTAGGACCTGTATATACAGTCTTGGCATCGACAATTCCATCATTAGTTACATTCTAGTTTTGGGCCCAATATTTTCCTTTGTCGTTTGAGGTGTTTTGTGTGTTTGTGTTTTTGTTGGGCATCTTGATTTCTCCTTTGTCGATTAAATCATTTTCAAGGATGATACCTTTTTCCACTAAATTGGCAAAGGAAGTGCAAAATTGCACCCACAAATCATGCTTCAAGTTTTAGTTTAAGTTTTCAATGAACATGACAACTTTCTGTTTCTTGGGTATCTCAACGAGGGATCGACTAGCCAAACCTCTCCATTGTTGGAAGAAGGTTACAAAATTTCCACCCTCTTCTTGTGTGGTATGGCATAGGGTGGCAATGGTAATTTCATTGTCAATGTTGAATGCGAAGTGTTCCACAAACTTGTTTCCTATTTCTCCCCATGTTCTTATGCCAGTTGGTAATCGTGAGAACCACTCAAGTGCTATGCTAGTAAGAATTCTTGGGAAAAGTCTCATTAGGTACGTAGGATCATATGCAATGTTTGTACAAGCCATGCAAAATTCTCTTATGTATTCAAGTGGATTGCTCTTCCCTTTGTACTTAGGTAAGTTTGGTATGACATAGCCATGTGGAAAGGGTGGCATGTATAAACTCCTATCAAAAGGATAAGGACATAAATCTTGGGTAGAGTAAGTATTTTTATTGGACACTTGCATATTTTCCATATATTGTTGCAAGGCCAACATTTGAGTTTGTAGGACATCCACTCGAGTCAATGATGGGTCTTGTGTATTTTGCAAGCTCATGTTGGTGTTTTGGAGTCCAATGTTGTGGGACAAATTTTTATTAGGTATATGTGTTAGTGACGGGTTTTGGTTTTGTGTTTGGGACATGTATGTGTATGAAGGATTTTGATTTGGTATGTTTTGGTTTGGTGGGGGAATATGAGTGTTGTGAAGTGAATTGGATGGTATATGCCATGAGCTTGTAAAATTTTGACCATGTGGATTTTGGTTACCATATTGTGGAAAAGGTCCCTGGTTACCATGTTGCATGAAGGGGCCTTGGTTACCAATTTGTGTGTTTTGTGAAATGGAACCTTGGGTATTGTATTGGGTATGTCCATGAGGAATATGTCTTGGTTGTGACATAATGATGTGTTGAGAAGCCTCTATGTATGGTATGGCATTTATTTTAGGAGTCTTGTTGATGATAATTCTAGGTCTCTTGATGGTATTGTTTGTGCCAAATGGGTTTGAGGATGATGCCCCTATGGTATTAGATGTATCAAAAGTGGTACCAAGGGGTTGTGATATAAGATATGTTGTGTTTTATGTCATGATTTATGTCATTCCTTGGGCAATGCTTGGTGTTAGGCCTTGTGTCATGCCTTGTATGCTAGATAGGGAGGTATGAATGGTTGTAGCATTTTGTGTAGTTCCTGCTAATGGCATAGATGTATTAACTTGTGGAATACTACCACTAGAGGTAGGTATGGTGTGTCCTTGGGTTTGGTTATTTGATGTAGGTATAGCTTGCAAGGTGTTAACATCAAAACCCTGTGGTAAAGTGGCACCGTCTGATAACAGTCTGGCTAAAAAGTGTTGAGGATCTAAAGCCATGATTTAGTCTACAAAGGAGACCACTTCAGGATCTTGTGAGGCTACTTCTATTTATTGTATGATGACATTGCCTTGTGGGTCTCTAAGGATGAACCTTTAAAATGGATTAGGGATTTTTCTTTGTGTTATAGGTTCTCCTTGTGAAAAATTTCCAAAGGGGTTGACAAATTCATCATCTTGTTGAAAGGCCATTTCTTTTCTTTTCCTTTGCAACCTAGTCTCTACCATAAAAGACTTGCAAAAGGGAAATGGATGTGGAAATGACTTGGAGTGATGCCTAAGGTTACTACAAAATGGTATGCCTAAGGAAAATACCAAGTTATGTATTCAAGGTGACAAGATGTCAAAAGGTCACTAGGATGATGTCACAATGAAGTTCAAACTATGGCAATGTCTATGCAAGATGTCTTTTTTTTTTGGAATTTTGGGATATAAGTGTCTAAAGATGATGTCTAAAGGTGAGATCAGAATCTAGAATGGTGTCTAAGGTATTCCAAATGAAATGCAAGTGTAAAAGGGATGGTAGGTGAAAATGGCAATATGACCTAAAGTGATGACTAAAGGTATGATTACTAAATACCCTATGGCAAAGCCAAAGTAAAGGTTGCCTAATCAAACTAAGGTAGCCAAGGTTATAAATCTAGTTTATCAAGACTTCAATGATGGAGATGACTAAAGGAAAAGGTTTGAAAAAGGTGGTCTCAAACTATCCTTGTGAGTTGAGGAGCCAACCTAGATGACAAAAGGACTAAAAATGATGGAAGGGTTGAAGTCAAGACAAATTTGATTTTCTCACTATGGACTAGTCTCAAGTCTAATAAGTTTCCAAGAATAAGGTTCACAACAAGGTATATGCAAGCTAGAAGATGCCTTAATGTTTTGCCTATGGTGGATGCAAGGTATGCAATGGTAAATAGATGGCTGGATAGTGAATGACAGTGATGCAAGTCTATGGTTAGAGATTCAGGTTATTCTCAGGATCAATCAGAAAATGGCTTTGTTTCAATTTTCCTCAAGATTTTTGGTGATAGGAAATTGTGTTGTTTGAAGTCTTAGTTGTGATTTAGCACAGTCAATTGCTATTTTTGGAATGGTGATTGCGGTTTTCTGTGTCACAATTGTGGTTTACAGTGTATGTTGGTTAGTTTTGACTACATTTTGACCAAATTTTAAGGTGATTTTGTGATGTTCAATTTTGGAAAACACATAAAATAGTTTGAAAAAACTTGTATTTGTCTGGTCTTGGGTGTAAAATTTTTTGATTTCAAGATGAAAACACTCATAGACAACATGCACAATCCTAGGGTTGGCAAGGAAACCACTGGTTGATATCCCCACTTGGATTTCTCCTACCACTTAAACAAGGTAGACAACTAGAGACTTGGTGGCAATGGCTACTCCTTACACGACACTCACTTCTTAGGCACACCAAGTCTCATTCCCCAAAGAGGAATTTATGTCTCTACACATGAATAGTAAAAACATGGGGTGGCTTTAGAGGTTTGAGCTCCCACAATCAATGGGCATATAAAAGGTTTTTGGCCACTAAAATAATTGGTTCTTAGTAAGGGAATTTGTTCAAGGTGGCCATACATGCAAAAAGATTAGCTCAAGATTATGGTCAATCAAGAGGCCTCCCAGTCCCTTCCTAAGAAAGGATTTTGATGTAGCTCACGAGGATACTGAGGGTGGAACTTGTTGGTATGACACATCCACACCTGATGCTTATGACTTTTGTCACAAACACATTTCTTAGATAGTGGTTTGAAGAGCTTGGCTTTAGCTTGTTACCGCTTGGGTCGTTCCCACCTTTTGAAGTAGGGTGGTAGGCCCTCTAAAAGAAAGGTACACAAAATTAAGGAAGTACGTTGTTTTTTATCTCCCAGATCACACGAAGCGCAAGGAGAGAGCATACACAATGCCTTTGCCTCACACTCACATGGGGTTCATTTTAATCCCAAATACAAATGTGTGGGTGATTATACAAAATGCTAAAAGATGTTTTTGATTCTCAAGATCACCAAGTGGTGTGAGAGAAGAGCATACACACCTTGAAGCAAAATGAAAACCACAAGACAATGAAAACACTTGTTCTTCTTAACCCTCAAAGCAGTATGTGAAAAGACACTTAATGCAAGGTTAATTTTTGATCAATGAGTGAGATGCAAGTTCCTTTTAACCAATGAGTGAAATGCAAATTAAGGTAAATTTAAGCCCAATGATGTGTGAATGCAAGGTTAATTTTAATCCAATGAGTGAATGAAAAGAAGACAAGATAGATTGATTAACAATGTTTTGAGTTAGATGTCTCCTTTCCACCTATGCCACATGCTACAAATCAACTATCGGTAACCAAAAACCCCTAAGCTATGAAATGCAAGAGACCTAAACTGGAAATTTTGAATGAAACTATAAACTATAAATCAATAGGCAATTACGTCGTAGGAAACTACAATTGTGGCTCAATACCAGAGGTGGTTTCCTTGAGGGGACTACAAATGCATTGTTATGAATGTCGACTACGTCACAAAATATACGATTGCAACATTTGCCGATGGAAGTTGCTGTGAATATCTGGCGATTGTGTCGAATGACAATCTATTGCGTCGCACAAATATGGGCTTGTAAAATAACAAAAAATCTACCAAATCCAAGCAACCTAATGATTGATATGATATGCACTAGGGTTAGCTGTAATATTCCCCATTAATTTTTTTCATAATTTATCAACACAACACACCACTAATTAGTGTTAGCTCCAAATGATAACTAGCAAGAATAGTAACCCTTCACCTTTTGATCATTAAGATCCCAATGTGGGTGAGGTGAGAGCATATAGTGCCGAGGATCGTTAGCAACTGGAAATGAAGTACAAAGTTTCTAGGCGGCTAACCGACCATGAATGAAAGTAAATACTGGAAATACAAGGAGTAGCTGGATAATCGACCATAATGCTCAACCACTTATTCAATGAGAGAAAGAACTACAACTAATGTTGAAAGAAAACACTTGAACACTTATTCAACGGGAGTGGGAAGTTACAAAGATATAAAATATTGAAAGTAAATCACTGATTAGTACTACTGAACTAGCCTTACAATATGCTTTCCTTTTACAATGATCTAATGATAATTTTTGCTCCATCTCAACTAAAAATGTTTTACAATATTCCTTGTTACAAATATGAATGAGAACATCAAAGAAATATCACATAAAGCTGGAATAACCAGGTCTGATATGCAAAACCAACAAACTGGAAATACAAACCAACAAGTAAGGAGAGAAGTAGAATGCTCATATCTCCATCAAAACAACTCCAAACTTCATCAAACAAAGTTCCAAAGAAAAATGGAGATTAGGCGTCCAATATGCAAGAGGAAAACACCTCAAAAAGCATTCAATATCATGGCACAATTCCCAATGCAAGAGACCAATAAGGGGTGGCCTCTAAAAGGGGGCGAATAGCTCTAAGAAATCAACCACTTGCTATTAAATTCTGAAAACTCATGAGAAGGGGCACCCAAGGCTTAGAAAGACAATGAGCCAATACCCAAAACTAGCAAAAATCCTCACAAGAAGCTATGAATGAAAATAAGCTACAACCATACATGAACCAACAACCTTAAAATCAAATTATACAACAACAATATGAATTCAGAAATTAGAAATAATTTCAATCTTGAACTCCTGGATGAAGCACAATCTTCAGAATCCAGCTAGGTACTATCTTGCAAGTACGAAATTGAATGGATGGAGATAGGAGGTATGCATTCCTTGAAGTGAGAGCTTTGAATTCATTTCAACAACATTTTGATACAATAAACAATAAAGAATACCAAAAGATGGAGCAAAGCCCTGTATTTATAGCAATTTTGAGATGACTCCTGAAATTTGTCTTTTCCCCTCTAAGAGTGGACACCCAAGAATATTATTTTCAAATAAAACATCTTTTCTCCACATCTCCCTAGGCGTCGAAGGTATATGGAAAATAATAAAACATAAAATGTTTAATTCCTTCACGAGGGTGTCCAAACTCAAGGCCCTCTTTTAAAAACAACATAAAGTTATTCGCCTAGGCCATGGGGCCCAAAATAACATTAAAATATAAGAATAACTTAAATTATTCAATTTTCCAAAATTAGCCAAAAAGTGTCGAAGGCCAAATTACCAAAATTGTTATGCTCGAAATAGAAACTGCACTGAATTGTTGCCAAACATAACACTACAAGAAATAACACTTACTAAAAATAGCATACTGCTAAAAATAGTAAGTGGTTCCAAACTCATTTTGAGGACAAACTGGGCAATCATCGTGACTTGCTAAAAATAGTAAGTGTCAGGAAATGTTATCAGATGGAGATGCATGTTACACCATTCTGAAGGTCTCTGAAAACCCAAAAACCTTTCTTGCATGCAAAGTATCTACCAAAAATGCATGTCATTTTCATAACATGCATGTCACCACATCCTGAAGCTCTCTAAAAGCCCAGAAAACTCCAAAAAGCACATTGAAAAACTCCTGCATGCAACCCTTCAAAACCTCATCTGAAACCTCCTACAAAATAGGAAACCCTAATTTTCACTTTTGATTAGCCTACGGGTTTCTAGAAATAGGCTAATTCTCACTGAAGAGTGTAGGGCTAGATTGGGGACATTACATTAGCCTAATGAAATAAGAAACCAAAGGACCTATATCTAATAAAAAATTTGAGAAATTAGATAAAATGCAAGTATGCTCTAATGAAAAATAGTTGTGTCATTTTGCTTCGCGGTTGCGGCTTTGTGTAAATGATGATTGTGTTGATCCAACCTGTGATTGTGTCGATCCGTACCTACAACTTGCAAATTCAAAAATTTCGTACGATCTCTACAATTTTTCCCTTTCACGTTGGGTTCACCAATGTACTCAGGGTTAAAATATTAAGGTTAGGAAATCAAGCATATAAATAAAACCCTAATAAACAATGAAGCACAAATAAGAATAAAGACATAAAACATAAAGCAATGTTACAAAATCTTCATGCCATCATTGATTCACCTTCATTGCACTTCTCTATTTTTCTTGAATATAATAATTACCCTCAGATTTCTCTTGAGTATGCAAATAGGCCTAATGACAATGACAAAGAAAAATATTTAAGATTCTCAATGACTATGGATGCACTTGACTTGATGTTGATAGCAAGATAGCAAGATGACTCTAGATAGCTTGTGGATAGCTTGACAATGACAAGGACAAGGTCTTTTATAGGAAATACAATTTTGAATGAAGGGCTAAGATTGAAAGCCAATAATCAATGTCCAAGAATGAAAGATGAGGTAAGGACTAGGGTTAGGGAAAAATTAGGGCAAATGATAAGGATTGATAGTCAAGATTAATGATAAGGATTGACAGTCAAGATTAAATTATAAATAATTTAATCAAGGGTGGAGATTAATTGAGACATAGATAGATAAGGACTTGATGTGGAGAATAAGATTGGCACAAATAAAGAGGTGAAAGGAAATTAAATAATAATAAAATTATTTAATCAAGGTGGCCAATGAATAATTAAATAATTAAAATAATTATTTAATTATAGAAGAATGTGACAAAGGGGACCTTTTGAATTAAATAATAATTTTAATTCAAAATTCAAGAGAGGACTAAATTAAATAAATAAAATTTATTTAATTTATGACAGAAGAAGCTAATGAATAATAAAATAATTATAATAATTATTTAATTATAGTAGAAAGTGGTAAAGAATTCAATAAATAAGAATTTATTTAATTTTATAAAGAAAGAGACTTAATTAACGACATAATTAAATAAATAAAATTTATTTAATTAATCAAGGAGGAATAAAGATAGAAATGAATTAATTAAATAATTAAAATTATTTAATTAATAGAAGACTTATGATTTTAGAAAATAATTAAATAATGAAAAAATATTTAATTATGAAAGAAAAAAGAGGAAATGATGGAGAATTTAGAAGTTGTAGGACTAGGGCAATTTTTAATGTCTACAAAATCATTATGAATGTGCATCTTAATGATTATACAAAAGAGAATCCTTATAAAAGGATAATTAACCTAGAAACCCTAGGTGAGGATAAAACAATATCATGACATGTGTCTTCATCGTATGGCATGAGACATAAAATGAACATGACCTAAGTAAGCTTAAGTGATTAGAGAAAAAGGAACCTAATAATTAAATGAATAATTTATTAAAAAATACCTTTTACTCTAACACATTCTTCCACTCCACTTCTAATCTACACACTCATTGCACTCATCAATAAATTTAAGAAAGATAAAATACACATAGAATCCTTGAATATTTAGTTAGTACATATATGTAAGTATTATATCACTATGCATGTAGAACACATCAAAATCAAGCAATGGAATAATTATTAACATAAGAAAGAAGCACAAACATTTATTTTATTAATAATGATACATGTCAACAAAAATATGCTTAATAATTCATGTTTGTTAATTACTAAGTGCAACTAGAGATAACCAAAAAAATAGATTGCTAATATGTCTAGAGAACAAATTTATGCATCCTCTTCAATTATATGGTCAAAATAGTCTCATAGCCATATACAACTAAAAATCCATATATAGGATACAAGAGATGGTACAAATGTTAAAAAAATTACAAAACAATAAAGCTCTATTAGTCCATTGATAAAAATGGAAAAAGGTGGAGTGGGGAATCATTTTATGCATTTGCATTCCTATCTATCTCAACATTTTAGGCTTCATATAACAATTTTTTGAATTAATTAATAAAATATGATGTGTTTATTACCTATTCTTAGTCTTGATATTATTTGTGGATGGTTGTAATTCTCACCTCTTACACATTGATTACTTGTTCTTTGTTTACATGGTTTGAAATATAGGTAAAATGTGTTATTCTTTGACTTCCATTTAGATAAACTAGTTTCAAGTATCTTGATGTATCACCCTCTTCATTTTCTATTTTTGTGTAAATTCTAACCCTTTTAAAAAATAGTTGGTAGATATAAGAGTGCATTAAGATAAATGAATCAACCAACTATTGAGATTCTAAACTATGAATTTGTAATGACATGCACAATATCAAACATTTAATTCACCTAGTCAATCATTTATTTGGCATGCATGATGGGACCAACTTAAAAGCCTAAGCTTTATCTATTGGATCCTTTAAAATCCAAGGATTATGACCAAGACTTGATGATTTTTTTAGAAAAATATATTAAATACTATTCACCCAATGGCTACATTATTTCTGCAAGCCATAAGTTCAATGATAGTAAGATGGCTTATGAGAAGGATACAAACTTATCCTTAACCAAGAAATAATAAGGGGAAGACTCCATTTTTCTATAGCTCTCCCCAAGAAGGATAAAATACTATCCAAAATTTAGTCCATTTGGTTGGAGCTTGCTACTTATCCATGAATAAGTTTTCCCATTCAATCATAAGTCCCATTAGAGGAAATTATATGGCATAGTGAAGAGTGGATTCATTAATATCATGAGACATTGGCAGCTCATTACTCACAAAAAAATGAATTATCTCCCATCTTGGCACTAAACTATTTTATATAGTTTTTAGGCAAGGGATCTACTACAACTATTGAACGTATCTAGGATGTGAATATTTATGGTGTGCATCACATCATGGTTCTAGATGCTTTCCTAAGGCTAATATCAATGTATTTTAAGAGGGATACACTTCACTACTTTGTGAAACTAGGCTTGGCTTTGTTGGATATTGGGATGCCTTGGGAAGGTTTATTTAGACCATTTCAAAGAAAAGGGACATATTCTCTCCTTTCTCGAGCATCTTGCTAGAAATAAGAGGGCCCCAATGGATTTTATCACTAGTTTCAACATTAGATTCAAAAGGACATGATAAAGAATAACATAAGAGATTTTCTTGTTATATAGAATGGATTTCTTATACTTAGAGAATTTAACCTTGAGATATTCTTGATCTAATCAATTGTTGGAAAAATTATATCAAATACTTACAAGGTCATTATAATAGCCTTGTACAAGCCAAGGAGAAATATCTTAGATCTAGTGTGTCCTTATATCCAAAGAGCTACAATATGATTTGGAGTGCCAAATATTTTCCTACCCCTCTAATGAACCACTTACCTTGATCCCCCTTCATCATAGATTGAGCATTGACCTCCATAACACTCCTATCTATCTCATATCAATGATAACTTTAAGAAACCCCCCTAAGAAAAGATATAAAATCTTGGTGAATCTTTCATTTTTTACAAAAAAATATTAATTTCTACTAGTGAATCTTTCCTTTTCTTTTGAAAAATATTAATTTTAATGAATTTTTTTTTAAATCATTAGAATTTTTTAGAAAATCTTGGCAACTTATAGATAGATTTGAAAAAAGAAATAATTTTATTGGTGAATAATAGTTGTATTCAAAAAATAAAATAAGTTCAATGATGAATCATAGATATATTTGAAAAAAGAAATAATTTTGTTGGTGAATTGTAATTGTATTAAAAAAAAAATTGGTGGCGAATTCAATAAAATTTCAAAACTATAAAATTAATTATTTGGTGAATGTGTTGGTAAGTTTTTGAAAAATCATAATGTGGTTGGCGAAAATATCAAATTCTAAATGATAATTATTAAGTTACTTGGTGAATTGATAGATTTAAATAGGTTTACATTTACATCATAAAATGATCACAAATCAACGAAATAATTTCTATTCTAGTTTGATGGTCTAACTATTGTAGTTTGGTTATCATTGATGCCAAAAGTTCTATGGAGAGTGTTGCAGTTTGGTTGTTTGGTTGTCAAAGTCTCTGATAAATGCTCTGCATTTATTCGTTGATGATATTTTACTCATGCGGTTTGAAGGATAGCTTTATGTCTTTTCAAGGCATGTGTGATCCAAGTTACAAATCATTTGAGTCACTAGAAAAATGTTTTGAGAGTGGCAGATTAAAGATTGTGTTGATTCTATAAAGATGTTCTCAAAAGTGCAAAGTTTGGCTTTGCATATCTCCACATTTGTAGATATGGTTGTGTGGACCACAAGTTAAGTTCATTGAGATGTGAGGGTGTTATATCCAAAGTTTCATATCAATATTCTTTCCGTGCAAAAAGTTGGGAGTTACAGTATATCAGACTATGTTGACTGAAGACTAGTTTCAATGTCTATTGGCTTGTGCCAGCTTGTTTCTGCATGAAGTTTTGAAAGGGATGCATGAATATTTTCCTGAGTATCATGTGATGCTTGCTAATACTCCACAATGTGGTTTTTGATTTCTTAGGTACTGGCAATGGTCTAGACTGATTTTTTGTTGGCCTATGCTTTTGTTGAGGCTGACTAAGGTATGTTGATGGTGTGTGCTACAAATTCAAGATTGGGTAGAGCTTAAGGAATGTTTGAAGGTGTTGTATGGATAATGTTGACTCATCTAGGAGAAGCGTAGATAATGTTTTATCTTTTTGTGTACCACCAATGGATGTGAAGGACAACATGCTACAAGTTTCATAATTTTGTGTTTATGGCTGATCTAACTTGTATTTACAAAGCATGTAGATGATGTTTATATAAGATCAAAGGCATGAAGATAGTTTGGGACTAGGTTAAGCATGTGTTGGAATCCACAAGGCATGTTCCTCTTCTTGGTGTTGTGTGTAGTCTCTTGGGTCTTTCCCTCTACACATTTCATGTTGATTGTTTTATCCTTGGCCAACTTGGAGATGTAATATTTTTATTGTTATAGGACGACATGAGATGTAATCAATGTAATATCATGTATAAATTGTAAATGCGTTTTATCTATGATGTGTGTGATTGTGATGAATATGTAAGCGACTGAAGGAGAAAGAGCAGTTGTGGCAGATTCTATCCAGTTTCATCTTGATCATATCTCTGTGACAAAAGGGAAGTGAAGAAGTGTGCTTGATTGTTTGTTGGAGGTAGTGAGCCGAAGGAAGAACTTCTTAATTGCTGAAAGTAGTGAGCTAGTAGGCAGCTAAGAAGAAATTTATAGAGGTTGCAAAGCTGAATTGCAATCATCAAAAGGATTGTGCTTAATTTTTAGTTTCAGATAGTGGAAGGACTATCTTTCTGTAATCATTCCTGGGTGTGTGCTCAAATCAAGGAGTTGTAGCTTCCTTGGGATTGACCCTAAAACTATAATTAGGGAGTTGTAGCTTCCTTGGGTTGTATCCCTAAAACAAAGTTGTAAATGTTGTTCATCTTGTGAGGCCAAACTAGGACAATAGCTAGTAGAATCTTTTTCACTGTGATTTTTCCCCTGTGGAGTTTTCCACGTATATTTGGTGTTGTGTTGTTTTGTGCATTTTATTCTTCTTTTGTTCTTGCTTATGCGATAGAGTTTAGAGTATTTGTTTGTTTTGTAGGGTTTGAGATTTGATAGAATACTGATTCACCCCCCTCTTAGTATTTTGGTGTGTTCAACAATTGGTATCAGAGCTTGGTTCCTTAGAAGAAGTCTAACAACTTGAGGAAGATCTGGGATGACACAAGAAGGATCTCATAAGGTGCCTAGATTTGATGGAACAAAATTTTCTTTCTAACAATTCAAGATGGAACCCTATCTAACCTCTTCAGTATTTGGTGTTTGGCAATCTGTCAAGGATGGTTAAACTATTTATTGCTACTCCTCCAATTGATCTGAAAAAGATTAGGTCCTATGAGAAAAATGGAAAGGATAAGAATGCTATCTTACATGGGATAGCATACTCTAAACTTGTAAAAGTAATTCACTGCAAGTTAGCAAAGGAGATCTGAGAAAAAATTAGTATCATCTTTGAGGGAGACATTAAAATAAAACAAGACAAGGTGTAGATCTACAGAGGAAAGTTTGAGAACTTGAAAATGTCAAAGGGAAGATATTGTAGGATATTTGCTCTGGGTAGATGCTATGGTCAATGCAATCAGAGGACTTGGTGAAGAACTAGAAGAACTGATGGTGGTTAAAAAATATTGAGATCTCTTCCTAAAGTATCTTCTATTGAGGAAGTTAGAGATTTAGATAAATTTTCAATGGATCAATTATATAGTGCTCTCACTACCTTTGAAATGAGAGAGTTTGACAAAGAATTTCCAAAGAAGGAAGCATATTTCAAATCCAGTAAGAAGAAGTATGAAGCATCTGATTAGAGTAGTGATATTGATGAAGAAGAAGCAAAATTTGTAAGGAAGTTGAAGAGGGGTATCGACAAGTACAAAGGTAAGATACCTTTCAAATGTTTTAAGTGTGGAGAGGTTGGTCATTTTGCTTCTAAATGTCCCTTAAAATATTTTGAAAAGAGAAATAAAGATCCTAGAAGAAATATGTTTAATATTAGTCTCTACTCCAAGGAAGATTATTGCTCTTCAAAAGATGAGGAATCCAATGGTTCGGATAATGAGGATGAAATCATGTTCTTAGTTGCTAAGAAGATTGAAGATAAAACTAAAGATTCAAATTTTGTGTGCACTAATTTTCATGCAAAAGATGAGGAAAACACTTGGGTGATTGATAGTGGTTGTTCCAACCATATGATAGGGGATAGGAGCAAGTTTATCAAGCTTATGAAGTGGAATGGAGGCATAGTCAAGCTTGGAGATGATACTTCAATACAAATCTATGGAAAAGGTACAATAAGTATTGATGGAAGGCAAAAAACATAAGATGTTCTCTATGTTAAAGGTCTTAGGCACAATCTTCTTCGTGTGAGTTAGATGTGCAGAAATGGATAAAGTCTCATATTCAATGAAAAAGGATGTGAAATTAGAAAATAAAATTTTGGAAAATTGGTTACAGAAGGATCTAGGACAAATGGTGACATATATAGTATAAAGGATGTCAATGGGAGAAGTTGTATTCTAGGACAAGTAAGTGAATGTTGGATTTGGCATAGGAGAATGGGACACATTAATTTTGACAATCTTATGAAGATCAACTCATCACATGCTGTAAGAGATATGCCTAAGATAATCAAGTCTATAATTACTTTGTGCAAGGAATGCCAACTTGGAAAACAAACAAGGATAAGTTTCAAGTCTAAAGAGTACTCTTCCTCTAGACCATTGGAGTTGATTCATACTAATTTGTGCGGACCTACTAGAACAAAGAGCCTTCTAGGAGAAAGGTATTTCAAGCTCTTTATTGATGATTTCTCTAAGATGACTTGGGTAACATTCTTAAAAGATAAATTTGAAGCTTTTAGTAGATTCAAGATCTTCATATCAAAGGTTGAGAATGAAAAGAATGTTAAAATCAAGTGTTTGAGGTATGATAGAGGAGGTGAGTTCACATCAAATGATTTTAATTATTTTTGTGAAGAACATGGAATAAAGAGGCATCTTTCTTCTACTAGAACTCCTCAGCAAAATGGGGTTGCGGAAAGAAAGAATAGGATTTTTCAAGAGATGAAAAGGACTATGTTGGAGGAAGCAAATCTGCCAAATGTTTATCGGAAAGAGGTAGTTCATACTACAGTCTATATTACCAACATAAGATTGTTAAGGGTAAACAACACTAAGACCCATTATGAGCTATGGCATGGAAAACATGAAATTGTCATGTATTTTAGAGTTTTTGGAAGCAAATGTTACATTAGAAGAGATGAAGATGTTTTGGGAAAGTTTGATTCAAGAGCCGATGAAGGTATTTTTCTTGGATATTCAACTCAGAGTAAAGAATATAGGTGCTACAAAAAAAGACTGGGAAAGATAGTTGAAAGCACAAATATTAGGGAAGATGAAGATTTATATCAGAATATGTACAAAGTTGAGGACTACAGATAGTATGCACCTCCCTGCTCAAAAGAAGAAGAAGAAGAAGAATAAGAAGAAGAAGAAGAAGTTGAGAAAAAAGAAATAGTATAAAAGCATAGTAAGACTCCTGCCAAGTATGTTCAAAGGAATAATTCAAAAGATCATATTATTGGAGATAAGAACGAAGGAGTGCTAACCAAGAGAAGGCTTGCAAAGACAAATGAACAAGATTTTTTTTGTTTATAGTCAAAGATAGAACCAAATTTTTTTGTTGATGCCTGCAAGGATGAAGGATGGATACAAGCAATGGAAGAACTGAATCAGATTGAGAAGAATCAAACTTGGGAATTGGTTCCAAGGAATGTGGAAAAGAATGTGATGGGAATAAAGTGGGTTTTCAGGAATAAGTTGAATGAAGATGGAGAAGTTGTAAGAAACAAAGCAAGATTGGTATGTAAAGGATATTCACAGGTAGAAGGAATTGATTTTGAGGAAACATTTGCTCCAATAGCAAGAATGGAAGCAATCAGAATGTTTCTTGCTTTTCTAGCCCACAAGGACTTTAAATTTTATCAGATGGATGTCAAATCAACCTTCTTGAATGGAGATTTGGAAGAAGTATACATAGAACAACCTAATGGATTCTAGTTATCAGAAGACCCAAACATGGTATGCAGATTCAAAAAGGCATTGTATGGTCTCAAACAAGCCCAGGGCTTGGTATGAAAGGTTGGACAAGTCCTCGATTCAACAAGGTTTTAAGAAAGACATCACAAATAGTAATCTCAACTTCAATATTTAGAAAGAAATAATTTTGATAGTTGTTGTATATGTTGATGATAAACATTTGATGGAAATGATGAAATGTACAAGAAGTTTGTTGAAGAAATGCAAAAGGATTTTGAAATGTCTATGATAGCTGAGTTATCCTTCTTTCTTGGTCTTTAAATTGCTCAGCTAGATAATGGTATCTCTATTTCTGAAGCAAATTATTTCAAGGAGATGTTGAAGAAGTTTGGTATGGAAGATTGCAAACCGGTGAGTAATCCTATGGTAATTCGTTGTCATTTGAGAAAAGATGATGAGTCTCCCTTGGCTAATCAAACTCTATATAGATATATGATTGGAAGTTTTTTATACTTAATTGCTTCAAGACCTGATATTATGTATGTGGTATGTTTGGTTGCAAGATTTCAAGCTAATCCTAAAGAAACTCATGTGAAGGAAATCAAGAGAATCTTTAGATATTTGAAGAGCACTTTGGATTATGGATTATGGTATCCAAAAGGTAATGACTTTGATTTGAGTGCATACACTGATGCTAATTGGGCTGCTTGTGTTGATGATAGGATTACTAGTGGGGGTGCTTTCTTTTTGGGAAACAGGTTGGTTTCATGGCATACTAAGAAGAAAGATTCAATATCTTTATCAATAGAAAAAGTAGAGTATATTGCTGCAACATCTTGTTGTACTCAAGTGTTATGGATGAAGCAACCATTAAAAGATATCAAGATAAATTATGATGAGCCTATTCCTATTCTATGTGATAATACAAGTGCTATCAATATTTACAACAATCCAATGATGCATTCTAGAACCAAGCACATATCTATCTGTATACACCTAAAAATGGTCTGGATAATCAAATTAATTAAATATGATTTATTTGATTAATTATCTTAATTTCTTCTACTATTAAATAAATAGAAATATTTATTTATAGTCCACATTCTAATTCTCCCGTTCTTCAATTTTAATTAAATATACAACTTCTATAGTTGGTGTTATTTAATTATTACATCATTTTCAATCTTAATTAAATAAACAAAGTTTTACACTTTTATTGTTTAATTATCATATTCCTTCTATTTAATTTAATAAACAACTTCTATAGTTTGTTCTATTAAATTATTTATTCCCTTTTTGCTAATTTAAATAAATAAAAAAATATTTAAATAAAGGCATAAAGAAAATTCCTCTATTCACTCACCTACCAAATTTGATATTCCAAAATCCAATTTAATTCAACTGGCATTCACGGGAAGCTATGGAGACATTGGAGATAAATTTGAATCAATTTATCAAATATTCTTCCTCTGATCTTTCCTATCATCTTTCCTGATGTTTTCATGGGGAGAAACCATTCCCTTCATCAGCTCCAGCTTCATCTCTCACCCTTCAAATCTCAAGATTGAATCCAGGCCTCTGTTGTGCTGCCTCGTCACAAACTGCTGCTGTAAATCTATATATACAGTCTTTCGTCATAGGAAATGAACCCCAAATCTTTGTGAAAAATTACTCTGGAACATTCATAAAAATCAAGCAATCATATCAATAGCAATAGAAATAGCATCTTAGCATCATAGCAATCATAAGCATCAGTAGAATTCACATCATGACAACATCATAGTTTTACTGTAGCTTTCATTTATCAGGTTTCATGTTAGTATAGATTACAGTAGTATCATAGCTTTTTAGTTTCATTATCAATCATCACATCATTGCATTTAGCATCAATTCCATTCTCTAGATAGGCATTTTAATAGTTACGGTGCTTACAAATTTGAGAGCCCTTTGTGACTTGATAAATCTTTGGAGATAGGAGATAATGAGACACTTTCAAGCTTTCTGTGCTTTTAAATTAGTTTAATTGCTCTTAAATCTTCATATAATGTTTCATTAAGAAGTGTTTTTAGTTATTTTTTAGTTATTTACTTATTTCACACTTACATTTTGGCGCCCATTGTGGGGTTTAACCCCATATTTTTAACAATTTTTTTTTGAAAAGCGTTCGTACAGGATACATGCGTGTTTTCTTTTAGCATGATCAGAAGATTCTGCAGCGCATCTGACCCAAATTGTAGTGCTTCTACATGTTTTAGTGATTCTGAAGAAAATTATAGCGCTTTGGAAGACTATTTTAGCACTTCGATCAAAAGCTTTCAGCACAATCCGACTGTTCACGTTCAACATCTGTTCTAGCACGTCCTTAGAATTCTACAACGCTTTTGGCAAATTTTTTAGTGCTTATAACACTTTCCATAGCGCATCTGGATATTTCTATAGTTCTTATGTTCTCTGTTATAGTGCTTCTATGTAAATCGTTATTTGGATCCGACGCGACTACGGCTAGTAACTTCATTTTCTTCAGTTGGACTAAAATGAATCAATCGAGGATAGTCACTTCTTCAATTGGACTAAAATGAATCAATCTAGGATAGTCACTTGATTAAATTTTTTTATCAATCCTAGGATAGTCACCAAACATTTCAATTTGGATTTAAAATTTACATCATTTCTTTTGTGAAGCAACATCTTCACATAGATATAAAATTGTCGTTTGGGTTCTAAAAATTGAACAATTGATTTCTGTGTTTGTGTGGTGATAGGCATATGCTCTCCCCTTAACTGGGTAATCAAAATGCCAGACTCATCCTTTATTTTATGCATTTTCAAGCTTTATTAAATCCTTTAGAAGGCCTGTCATAGTGGGAAAAAGTACTCACCCTATAGAAACGACCTAAGTGGGTAACAACCAAAGCTAGGTTTTCCACCCCACTCTAAAATTTAAAGCGAATCTAGGGAAACCCACCTTTGCCCGAAGTGTGCAAGATAACCATCCCTAAAACCTTTGTTCTAAAGGTTGGGAGGTCTCTTGAGGGAGATTATCATTTTATTCTTCAAACGAAAACCCTTTCTAAGAACCATAGTGCAGTATCTAGCTAAGTTAGTAACTAGACATTGTAATACTCGCAGTGCAAGGGGAGGGAAGAATCTGCTCCCAAGATACTCACCATATAATTTCCAATGACCATTTGCTCAGGGGATCGAGAAATCTAACTTGGAGTACACACCTAGAAAAGACAAAAACATGGGCGCCCTCTAGGGGGTGACACGACTGTGTGAGTTGACACAATTTTAAGTTGTGGGATGTTGAGTATAACGATGACCTTTTGATCTTAAGAGTGAGTCTATCTGAAGTGCACTTTTGTTATCAAACCAGTGAAAATAGGACCATGCGTGGTTCTTTGAACATACACTATCTGTTTAGATTTTAGCTCTTAAAAAACAACTATCTACATTTGATTGCTGTGTATTTCAAAATCATTAAAATCCAGATAAAAGATCATCCTAAAAAATACAACTTGGACAAAATAAAATTGAGCAATATATGATTAGGGATTGGAAAACCATAAAGTTTTTCAAGAAATCCCTTGCTAAGAGAATAAAAAAACCAAAGAAACCACTTAGTTACAAAAACCTTTTGAAAAGAAGATGTTTCTTGTATTAGAGTAGGAAGATATTTCTTCATCATAAAACTTTCATCCATAGGTTTCACGGTTTCGCTAGGGGTTACACTAATGATTATGCTTTAGAGCCCTTGTATTCACAAGCCTATTTTTAGAGAAGAGCTCTTTCACAGGAACCTAACCATAGTCAACCTATTCATCAATCTTCCATCCTGCAACTCGCCATAGAATACTCCAACATACCAGATCAGTTTTTACAGTAGAGAAAACTTAGAAACATTAGGTTTGTCATCCAAAATTAGGGAGTTACCACCATACCTTATGACCATTTGGTGACCTGCAACTCCCGTTCAACAACTAGGGCTAACCACACCAATATTTCAACCAGGTAACATACACATTGAAGGTACCCAAACTGACATCATCAACAGTTTGAGAACGTTCATTTTTGAGGAAAACAAAACACCCCATCAATTTCTCACAGCATCCATAGTCTTAGACAAAGAAGAAGAGAAAGTAGACATAGCAGTTGAGAGACCCGTATTACCACCCCTTGCTTGGCAATAAACAAAACAACGCTTCTACCATCTATTATAGCGCTTTTGCGCATTATTTTAGCGCTTCCACAGTTGAAACAATGCTTCTGCGATCTATTTCAGTGCTTCTGCCACATATTATAGCACTTCCGTTAATAGTAAACCAAACTTTGTCAGTGTTAGAAAATCAGTGTCATAGCTCTTCTATAATTTGTTCTAGCACTTCTACGCTATCTTTTAGCGCATCTGCAGTCAAAAAAACACTTCTGTCATCTGTTTTAGTGCTTCTAATATATTTTATAGCGCTTTTGTTAGTGCCAAACATTACCAATGTCAAAATTCACCAGTCTTTCAGTGCATTAGTGCTCTTTTTTAGTGCATCTGCTCTGTTTGACAACGCTTTTACCAGACCTTTTAGCACTTCTACATTTTGTTTTAGCACATCTATCCTCTGTATTAGCACTTCCACAAAAACTAAAAAATAGAGGCCTTTCAGAAACATTTGTTAGATTTGTTGCCATTAGAAACTCAATTTTTTTTCCAGTCAGAAACATTTCATAGTTCAAATAGTGTCCTAAAAACTTGAAACAAAGTAGGTTTTTACAAGTCAAATTATTTTCAAACATAAACCCAGATATTGCAAAATACAAAGTGTCCATTATCAAAACAAAATCTAGATTATTGAGTCAAAGTTTCCTCATCAGGATTTTGACATCCTACCATCACAAAACAAAAACTCAGTAATCATATTTTTGACTTAGCCTCATCAATAGAACACATCATTCTATTTGGCTTCGTTAAAATCAAATTGACACTAATCTCAACACAAAAGATCCAAGTTTAGTGAAAAAAACCAAAACTTGTATGCCAATCTTGACAAGGTTGCAAAGACAAAATATCAGAGAGGAAGAAATTGAAAATCCAAACATGACTGAAGAAAACCCCTTTTACCAATTTCGACAACAAGATACCAATGAAATAACACAAGAAGATCTACAACACACCCAACAAGATCCAAGTTTTCATAAATTTATGGAAAAGGTCTTAGAACAAGACATGGAGAAATATCTGTTGATGTTAGCAGAATTAGGCGCCAAACTTCCGAAAGACTTCAACATCAATTGATTGAAGGAAATGCCTAGGACAAGTGAAACAAAACCACACCACACCCAGGACACATATCAAGTGGTTGCTTTAACGGCTCAAACGCAAAATCTGCAGCAACAGATTCAGAACATGCAAACGGGAACCACAAAGAGATATTTATTACAGGAAATTTGTCCTTATCCCTTTCATCCGAGTGTAGACATGATACCTTTCCCAAGACACTGTGAGTTTCCTAAGTATGATAAATACAATGGAAAATTAGACTCGATTGACCATGTAAGGGAGTTTAGAACAATGAGCCTCAAGTTTGCACAAGAAGTACATACCTCATGAGGTTATTTCCTAGGAGTTTGGGAGCCCATTGTATGGAATGGTTCTCCAAATTACAACTAGGGATTTGATCCTTCGAAGAACTGGTCAACAGATTCATTTCTCAATTCTCCTTCAACATAGCACATGATGTAACCATAAAAGATCTGTATAGCCTGAAACAGAAAAAAAGGGGGAGACATTTTTATCATTCTTACAATGTTGAAGAAAGTTATTCGTTAGATATCCTCGATCTATACCTGAAGAGGAGAGGATTGAATTATTTATCGACAATTTAAATGATGACATGAGTTATAGACTTGAACTGCAATGTCCCCTGACATTTGAAAAGGTAATTGAGAATGGGCTTAAAATCGAAGAAGCCCTAGTCAAACGAGGAGTGATTAAGCACTAAAGTGAAACATCCAACAACAAAAATCACTATGGAAACAACGACAAGCCAAAATTTTGATAGAAAAACAGAAATACTAGAAGCAATGATGCTACAACTGACAATACAAAACTAGTATTCAATTTGACAGCAAGAACTGTCAAAACAAATCAAAAAGAAAACCAAAACAACAATCAAAGCACTACTCAAAACAATAACACCAACAATGGAGAATCTTGACCGTCATATCAAAGACAATCCAATCGACAAAGATTTAGCCCATTAGGACAAACTTTGGAATCAACAATGAGAGAGCTCATTGCAAACAAACTTATTACTTTACCAGAAGCCCGAAATTGGGAGCCAAAGGTGAAACCATCCTGGTGGAACGATGTAGATTATTGCAACTTTCATAAGAATAAGGGACATAAAACAAATGACTGTACACAATTAAAAAATTTAATACAAGACTTGATCGAAGCAAAGAAGGTGTTTGTCAAAGGGCATCAAACAAACAATGATCATAGTGCATTTACAAATCCATTATCCAACTATGAAAAAGGAGAGTCTTCTTCAAGTGGTAAAGGAAAAAGTATAAACTATGTCTATGACACCACCATTCTTTTCCTTTCTGAGGTTGAGAAAAATGACATTGATAATCAAACAGATGACACAAACATCAATGACATTGAATCCCTGAACATGATACCCAACACAAACACATATGGCAATCAAATCAATGTCCTAAAGATCAGGGAAACACAAGACCATCAACAAGTCAATGTAATGACAAGGGGGCAGTCCAAAGTGATACTGAAGGGAATTTCCTCCAAAAACACTACGCCCCCATCACATCAATACAACATCGTGGAAGAATTACAAAAGATACCTGCACAAATATCTATTTTGGAACTTCTCAAAATTTCACCATCACATAAAGAAGTTTTGGAACAGGTTCTAGTAGCTACAATGGTACCCAATAATTTGGATTTTTTTCAATTCCAAGCCATGGTGGGACATCTTATCACACCTCATTGTTTGTCATTCTCTGAACAAGATGATGTGTCTCTAAATCACCCACACAATGCGGCCTTGCATATAGAGGTTCTAATCCATAAACACCGCGTCAAGCGTGTCTTAATAGATGGTGGAGTTGGATTAAATATTTGTACTTTGAAACTAATTCATGCACTGGGCTATTCTGACAATGCCATTGAAACCAGAAGAAAGATAACAATAAAGGCATACGATGAAGAGGAAAGGTCTTCCAAAGGGCTGATAATTCTTCCAATTCAAGTAGGACCGAATGTCAAAAAAATTGTTTGTCAAGTGTTAGAAAAGGACTTAACATATAACATACTATTGGTTCATCCATGGATCCATGAAATGCAAGCGGTACCCTCAACATACCATCAATGTTTGAAATTTCTAGTCAACAGACAGGAGGTCACAATATCAATTGACAACAATAATCCACAGTCTTGCAACATGTTAAAAGAAAATCAAGACACTCTGGTACCCCACAACAGAGAAGTCAGCACTTCCACTTCATTCAGTGGTGAAAGACAACCCAATTTCATACCTAAATGGTTTGAGAAGAAGGACCGGGTAAAGGAAACAACAGTTACTGAGCCAACTTTATCAAGCAATAAAGGTCCCATGAATAATCTATCACAACAATTTTTAGAAAAGATCCAGTTGAAGGATAAAGGCTTAGGAGAATATTCCCTTGAACAATCTTTGTGTTTGTTACAATTGCTACCATCACCAAAATCATATGGACAACCCACATCAAACACACCACATTCATCATAACCAATCATAGCTCTTAATGAAAGATTTATAAAAGCAGGTACCCTTGAAGATGAATCAAAAGACAAAGCCATTCTAAATTGGCTATACAAGGATGAAGAAGCCTCAACATCAGCAAGTATCAACATCAAAACAAATCAGTATGGAAAAGGGAAGGCTATCTTAGAAAAAATGGGCTATGAAGGCCAAGGACCAATTGGAAAAAGAAAGGATGGTATTATAGAACCTATTCAACCCTTAACATTGCAGCCTAAAGACAAAACAAGATTAGGCTATACAGGGGAATCGAAGGAAGAAGTAGCTTAGAAAGTGGTAGAAAGAATTCTTCAAATGAGAGATGGTTCTGACACAGATTCCAATGAGTATGAATGGGATCATTTATCTGCAACATCATACACGGACAAACAAATTGATGTCATTCAAACATATACACCCTTACGAGAGGAAGGACAAAGTTCAGGAAATAGACCATTTGTAATGGGATCAACAAATATCGATGACTTAAGCGAGGACGATCAGACATCGAGTGAGACAGATGACTTGGAGCTAAGTACTATCATATACCTTGACCTTCCTATCGACAACTTTGACCACCTAGCCATCAGAACACTTACAAAAGTCAACCTTACTCAACCTGAGGACTTATTACCCTTGAGGCATCCCAAACTTATTGACTGGGAACCCACTGAACCTATTCATTTACCAGTCTTTTCAAATGATGATGCCATCATAAACTATCTTTGCAGTGATGAACCTGATATGAGTTCTATCCATAACACTCATAATGATGCTTCACAACGGGAGGGTGCCAAATCTTCTAGTTGCAAAAATGACAACAGGAAAAATAAATCTAATGGTGAAAACCTTTCTAAGGCAACATTAGATTTTGAAAAAGAAAAAATAAAGAATGTATCCAACAGTGAAAACCTTTTTGAGGCACTGAAGGATGGAAGATTTGACACCCTTCCAGAGCATTACCATGAAAGATCATCAGTATTGGTAGAACTGACACAGTCTATAAATCTGGGAACAACTGAAAAGGCCAAGATCCTACATCTAGCAACATCCATGACAAAATAGGAGAAGCCTGCATTCACAAAATTATTTGAGGAGCGACATATCAATTTTGCATGGTCTTATTCTGACATGCCAGGATTGGATCCAGATCTCCTAATGCATCATCTATCGCTACCAAAAGGAATCAAACTAGTCAAACAAAAATTGAGAAAGATGCATCCCCACATCACCCTGATGGTTAAAGCCGAGTTGAAGAAATTGTTGGACGCAAGATTTATCAGGTCCATAGATTATGCAAAATGGATCTCAAATATTGTGCCAATATCAAAACCTGATAATAACATTAGAATATGCACAGATTTTACAGATTTAAACAAGGCATTCCCAAAGGATGATTTTCCTTTACCCAACATTAACATAATTGTTGATCTAATAGCGAGACATTCCATGTTATCTTTAATGGATGGCTTCTCAGGGTATAATCAAATAAAAATAGCACCTGAAGATCAAGAAAAGACAACATTCACTTGTCCTTAGGGTACATTCTGTTGGAATGTCATGCCCTTCGGGTTGAAAAATGCAGGTGCGACATATCAATGGGCGATGACCACTATTTTCCATGACATGATGCATACTTTCATGGAAGATTATGTGGATGACATCTTAGCAAAATCATACATTAGGGAAGGACATCTGGAGATCTTTGATAAAATCTTCACTAGACTAGAGAAGTTCAATGTCAGGTTGAACCCAAAGAAATGTGTGTTCGGGGTAACATTAGCAAAAATCCTTAGTTACATAGTGTTAGAGAAAGGTATTGAAGTGGATCCAGCTAAGGTTAAAGCAATAATGGAGATGCCGCCGCCTAAAAATATCAGTCAATTATGGTCCCTACAAAGTAGGTTACAATCCATTAGGAGATTTATCTCCCAGCTGGCAAACAAGAGTCACCCATTTAATCATCCACTTCATAAGAATGTTTCATTCAAGTGGGATCATGACTGTGAAACAACTTTTAACCAGATAAAGCAGTATTTGATATCGCCTCCAATACTCATGCCACCCACAACAGAAAGACCATTGTTACTATATATTGCAACAACTGACATTTCTTTAGGAGCTATATTGGCATAGGAGGATTCTGAAGGAAAAGAACAAGCTATTTACTACATTAGCAGGACTCTTAATGGATATGAAATAAACTACACATTCATAGAAAAAGCTTGTTTGGCAGTGGTATTTGTAACCCAATAGTTGTGACACTACATGTTGACTCATACAGTCAAGCTCATAGTGAAAATAGACCCATTGAAATATCTACTCAGTAAAGCTGCTTTAACAGGGAGACTGGAAAAATGGGTCATGATCTTGAGTGAGTTTGATATCCAATATGTCGATAGTAGGGCCATCAAGGGATAGGTAATAGTGGATCAACTAGCTGAAGCTCCATTACAGGATCATCATCCAATGCACATTGAATTTCTAGATGCGGACATTCTGAATATCACAACACAACAATGGAGGCTCTATTTTGATGGATCATACACATAAAGAGGGTCTAGTGCGAGAATTCTATTTGTCACACCATCCCAAGATCCTATAGGCTAATGTTTCCCTGTACCAACAATGTAGCTAAGTATGAAGCATTGATTATCAACATCAAAGTAGCTATTGAATGGAAAATCACAGAAATGCAAGTGTATAGGGACTCACAGCTTGTCATCTATCAGGTAAATGATGAGTATCAGACAAAGGATGAAAAGCTCATGCCATATAAGAAAATGATAGATGATCTTAAAAAGTACTTCATGGATATCAAGTTCAAGCAAATACCAAGGGCAGAGAACAAAGCTACGGATGCCATGGTGACAATTGCTTCCCTTTTGCAATTACCAGAAAAGCAAGGTCATTATGAGTTTATGATGGAACAAGTATCTAACCCTGCATATGACAATCCTGATTCGCAGACCATATGCCAAATAATCGACACTCAAACCTCACTATATGGAGAGATCTATACTTACCTCAAGGATAATATCCTTCCTCCTGATCTCTCTAGAAACCAAAAGCATAACTTTTTCCATCAATCTGCCTGACATACATTGATTGCTGACACCCTCTATCGTCGAGGTCTAGATGGTACTCTTCTTCGGTGTCTGGAACATCACGAATCTGAAATATCCTTATGAGAGGTCCATGAAGGTATTTGTGGAACCCATTCAAGTGGGCTAACCTTAGCTAAGAAACTCCTCTGTTTAGGGTATTACTGGTCAAACATGGAGGAGTGTTATCAATATGTTAAAAAGTGTCAGAAATGTTAGATTCATGGTAATCTAATTCATGCGCTAGCACATGAGTTACAACCCTTCACATCAACATGGCCCTTTTGTCAGTGGGGACTGGACCTGGTAGGAAAAATAAATCCATCTTCATCTAATGGACACAAGTTCATCATCACAAAAACAAAGTATTTTACAAAATGGATGGAAGTGGTTCCTTTAACAATTGTCACTGGAAAGCATATTTCATCTTTCATACTCAACTACCTCATCTGTCGGTACGGGGTACCCCAATCCATTGTCACAGAAAATGGTAGGCCTTTTAAACACCGCAACGTCCAGGAATTATGTGAACAATTCCATATCCAACATCATTTCTCAACACCGTACTATCCATAGGGAAATGACCAAGCAAAGGCCTCAAACAAGACAATTCTAAAAATACTAAAGAAAACAATAAATGATGTTGGATGTGATTGGCATGTTCAGCTAAATCTTGTACTATGTGCCTACAAAACCAACATTAGAACACCAATAGGATCTACACCATATGCCTTGGTGTATGGATCAGAGGCCATCCTACCCATTGAGGTAGAAATACCATCACTCCGTGTCTCACTAAAGGGTATCATTATAGATGAGGATTATAGAGTCTCTCGGCTACAAGAACTAGAATTACTGGATGAACATTGTCAGCAAGCTGTCAATCATTTAAAGGCCTACCAACAAAGAATGTCAAGAAGCTACAATCATAGGGTAAAACCTGGAGTCTTTCAAGTTGGAGACTTGGTCCTAAAGGAAAACCCTAGGAATTAGCAGGATAGAGAAAAGAAAGGGAAGTTTGAACCTAACTGGCTAGGTCCCTTTGTAATCATATCAGTGTATGGATCAGGAGCATATCAATTGTCTACACCAGAAGGGGATCTGTTTGATGAACCTATCAACTGTATCCAGCTTAGAATGTTCTATACTGAATCACCTAGTATATGAATTAGTTTATGAAAATGGTTACCTTGATGAAAACCTAGCAAACATGCATCCTGGTAACAAAAAAATTTGAAAAAATCCAAAAAATTCAAAAAATAAAATAAAATCATCAATTTATCTCTCGAGGGGGCATACATCGATCAATCACCTGAAAATCATGTTTGGGGCATACAATTTTTTTTTTCCGTCAATACTAGCAGCAACAACACAAAATTTTCTTTGAAGCAATGTGTAAACACATCACTTCAAAGAGGGCAAAAATATATACACCTAAAAATGGTCTGGATAATCAAATTAATTAAATATGCTTTATTTGATTAATTATCTTAATTTCTTCTACTATTAAATAAATAGAAATATTTATTTATAGTTCACATTCTAATTCTCCTATTCTTCAATTTTAATTAAATATACAACTTCTAGAGTTGGTGTTATTTAATTATTACATCATTTTCAATCTTAATTAAATAAACAAATTTTTACACTTTTATTGTTTAATTATCATATTCCTTCTATTTAATTTAATAAAAAACTTCTATAGTTTGTTCTATTAAATTATTTATTCCCTTTTTGCTAATTTAAATAAATCAAAAAATATTTAAATAAAGGCATAAAGCAAATTCCTCTATTCACTCACCTACCAAATTTGATATTCTAAAATCCAATTTAATTCAATTGGCATTCACGGGAAGCTGTGGAGACAAATTGGAGACAAATTTGAATCAATTTCTCAAATCTTCTTCCTCTGATCTTTCCTATCATCTTGCCTAATGTTTTCATGGGGAGAAACCATTCCCTTCATTAGCTCCAACTTCTTCATCTCTCACCCTTCAAATCTCAAGATTGAATCCAGGCCTCTGTTGTGCTACCCCGTCACAAACTGTTGTCGTAAATCTATATATACAACCTTTCTTCATAGGAAATGGACCCCAAATCTTTGTGCAAACTTACTCTGCAACATTCATAGAAATCAAGCAATCATATCAATAGCATCTTAGCATCATAGAAATCATAAGCATTAGTAGAATTCACATCATGACAACATCATAGTTTTACTGTAGCTTTCATTTATCAGGTTTCATGTCAGCATAGATTACAATAGTATCATAGCTTTTTAGTTTCATTATCAATCATCACATCATTGCATTTAGCATCAATTCCATTCTCTAGATAGGCATTTTAACAGTTACGGTGCTTACAAATTTGAGAGCTCTCTGTGACTTGATAAATCTTTGGAGATAGGAGATAATGAGACGCTTTCAAGATTTTTGTGCTTTTAAATTAGTTTAATTGCTCTTAAATCTTGATATAATGTTTCATTAAGAAGTGTTTTTAGTTATTTTTACTTATATACTTATTTCACACTTACACTATCCGGTATCACTTTCTAAAAGAGAAGGTTGCAGATAAAGAAGTGAAGTTGGAGAATGTATCTACAAAGGATCAGGTTGTAGACATTTTCACAAAGGAAGTTGCAAAAGATACATTTGAATATCCCCAAAAGAATTTAGTGGTAATTCCCCTCCTTGCTAGATGCATATTTGGTGCATCTGTCCAAGGGAGTAATTCAAGTCATATATTTCTTTTTGGACTGATGGGGGCTACCTCTCAGGGGGATGGGTTGTTACTAATAGTGGGAGAGATTGTGCACCAAAGGGGGAGAGAATATGCACATCAAATTGGTTTTTCCATCAATTCCAAAGGGGAGGATTGTTGTAGTTTGGTTTTCATTGATGTCAAAAGTTCCATGGAGAGTGTTGTAGTTTGGTTGTCAAAGTCTCTGAGAAATGCTTTGCATTTCTTCGTTGATGATGTTTTGCTCCTGCGGTTTGGAGGATAGCTTTATGTTTTATCAAGGCATGTGTGATCCAAGTTACAAATCATTTGTCACTGGAAAGATGTTTTGAGAGTGGTAGAATGAAGACTGTGTTGATTCTATAAAGATGTTCCCAAAAGTGCAAAGGTTGGCTTTGCATATCTCCACATTTGCAGATTGTTGGAAACACAGTTGTCGTTGCACCAAAAGATCAACTTGTTAATTCCCGATACAACCACCATAGTTAATGAATCCATAGGAGGCAGTTAAGCCATGTCGTGAATCTTGAGCATCGATGCTGAATAACCAAGGGGATGAAGGGCGACACCTTCCAACAATCCCCCCAATGTGAGCAAGAGATTCAAACCCCTAAACCAGGCTCTGATACCAATTGTTGGAAACACGGTTGTCGTTGCACCAAAAGATCAACCTATTAATGCTTGACACAACCACTAGAGTTAATGAATCCATGAGAGGCGATTAAGCCATGTTGCAAATCTTGAGCGCCAATGCTGAACAACCAAGGGGATGAAGGGTGACACCTTCCAAAATAGATATGGTTGTGTGGATCAGAAGTTAATTTCATTGATATGTGAAGGTGTTATATCCAATGTTTCATGTCAATGTTCCTTCTGTGCAGAAAGTTGGAAGTGACAATAAATTAGACTGTGTTGACTGAAGATTAGTTTCAATGTCTATTGGCTTATGCCAGCTTGTTGTTGCATGAATTTTTGAGGGGGATACATGAGTATGTTCTTGAGTATCATGTGATGCTTGTTGATACTCTGCAATGTGGTTTCTAATTTCTCTGGTATTGGCAGTGGTCCAGAATGATGTTTTTTTGGCTTATGCTTTTGTTGAGGTTGACTAAGGTATGTTGATGGTGTGCACCACAAATTCAAGATTGGGAAGAGCTTAAGGAGTGTTTGAAGGTGTTGTATGGGTCATGCCAAATCATCTAGGAGAAGAACATATTTTATGTTTTATCTTTTTGTGTACCACCAATGGATGTGAAGGCTAACATGCTACAATATTCATAGTTTCTTGTTTATGGCTGACCTAACTTGTATTTTCAAAGAATGCAAATGATGTTTATAGAAGATCAAAGGTGTGAAGACAGTTTGGCACCAAGTTAAGTGTGTGTTGGAATCCGCAAGGCGTGTTCCTCTTCCTAGTGTTGTGTGTAGTCTCTTGGATCTTTCCCTCTACACATTTCATGTTGATTGTTTTATCCTTGGCCAACTTGGAGATTTAATATTTTTTTGTTATAGGCCAACATGAGATGTAATCCATGTAATATCATATATAAATTGTAAACCTAGTTTATCTATGATGTGTGTGATTGTGATGAATATGTAAGCGACTAAAGGAGAAAGAGTAGTTGTGGTAGATCATGACTGGTTTCATCTTGATCATATCTCTATGACATAAGGGAAGTGAAGAAGTGTACTTGATTGTTTGATGGAGGCAGTGAGCCAAAGGAAAAACTTCTTAATTTCTGAAAGAAGTGAGCTAGTAGGTAGCTAAGAAGACATTTGTAGAGGTTGCAAAAATGAATTGCAATCATCAAAAGGATTATGCTTAATTGTTAGTTTCAAATAGTGGAAGGACTATATTTTTGTAATAATTCTTGAGTGTATGCTCAGATCAGGGAGTTGTAGCTTCCTTGGGAGTGACCCTAAAACTATAATTAGGGATTTGTGGCTTCCTTGGGTTGTATCCCTAAAAAAAAGTTATAAATGTTGTTCATTTTGTGAGGCTGGATTAGGACAGTAGCTCCCAACAGCTTTTCTCACCGTGGTTTTTCCCCTATGGAGCTTTGCATGCATATTTGGTGTTGTGTTGTGTTGTGGATTGTCTTATTTTTTCATGTTATTTCTTATGCGATAGAGTTTAAAGTATTTGTTTGTTCCATAGGGTTTGATATTTGATAGGATACTGATTCACCCCCCTCTCAGTATTCCAGTGTGTTCAACACTAACACACTTAAATTTCTACATAAAGTCTTTTGAATAGAGACAAGTGCCAACAATTCTCAAGGAAGTGCTCAATGTATCAATAGTTGAACAACTTTATTGGCCTTTGGTTGTTGATTATCTTGGGTTGGTTTGTCAACATTTGACAAAATAATATGTCAAATCACAAGTAGTGTATTATTAAATGATAATTATTAAGTTACTTGGTGAATTGATAAATTTAAATAGATTTGAATTTAAACATTGTTAGATGATTGCAAATCAATGACATAAGTTCCATTCCAGGTTGAAGTTTTGACACCCAAATTTCTACATAAAGTCTTTGCAATAGAGACAAATGTTAACAAGTCTCTAGAAAGTGCTCAATGTGTCGACAATTGAAAAAATTTATTGGCCTTTGGTTGTTGATTCTCTTGGGTTGGTTTGTTTACACTTGGTGGACTAATATGTCAAATTACCTAAAACATATTGCTAGCACTTATGTGTTAGCAATATTTTTTTGTACTAAAATTGTGTGACTTGTGGTGAACTAAATATTGAAGGGTTGAGTATTGATGTCTTCAATGGGTATCTAATTTGTTTGTGGTGAATTAAATGCTAAAGGGTTGAATATTAAAGTCTTCAATCTATATATACTTCACCAACTTGATGTTCTTCATATCCTTTATAGAATATTTATTTTTTCTCTTCTTTTTTCATTGTGATATGATGGAGTGAATGTTGTTATTATAGGAAAAGAAGAGTCAGATGACTTGTAAGGAGGCTATTTTGGAGCTAATGATGAAGAATATCTTTAAGACTAATTCCTTGGTGGTTCTGGAAGCAATTAATATGGTGTTATAATTTTTTCATAAAATATAGAAACAAATTCTAAGTCAATTTTGTTGTTGCCTCTCAATTTGTGGCAATCGTGCTGGACTTAGGGGGAGTGAAGATATTGTGAAAAAGGTGGTCGAAGCCCTCATTAAGCTCAAATGGTGCATGGGTCTAAAATATATTTTGGAGTATGTCACTGAGGGGCTCGATTTATAGAGCGATCTTAGGGTATGGCCTATTGTGCATCCCAATTACAATGGCCCTCGGGTGTCATTTCCAATTGAAGTTGTGGGGGATAATGTGGCTAAGAATTTCTATTGTGTTCATTGGGTTATAGAGTTTCTAAAATCCATCATTGAGGTTTCCAATGCTAATATTGTAGATTGGTCTTTCTCCTTCATTTCAAGCTTTGAATCTGACAAGGAGTTTGAACCATAATTTCAATTATGCTCACCCTTGCCATTTTTTTCTTCTTCACAAGATCACCAAAATCAAGTTGAAGTTATATTATGTTAAGCATACGAAGATACAACTTTGTTAGTATAGTTTATGTTAATGTTGAAAAGTTGTAATCAAACTTATCATAGTTAATATAAATGCAATATTAACTTGACTCTCCATAGGAGTGGCCATTTTAGTATCTATTTTCATTATCTTTTATAGGGTTCAAATCCCTTAAGCCTACTCACAAATAAATAATAATATATACAAATTATTGAGGTAGAAAATAAATTATATTTTATATTGAAGCCTGAAAAGATATTTGTATTTTACATTATTAATATTTTAAATTAAAAAAAATAGTAATATCCTAAAAAGGCATTGATATTTTGCATCATTAGTATCCTCCCCCTCCCAAATATTCACGTATTATGAGGTATGAGTAGCATTATTGAACACACCATCAACGACTAGATAAATGGTCATCACACATGCTAGCCAAGCGGGTGTCAGGTGATCTCCCTCTCACACAAGTGTTTCAAATTATTTCTCAAAATCAACGAACCCTCATAATTGAAAGTGATGAACTGGATTAAAAAATAATTGATATGTTGCAAAAAGGACATATAATTATTTCTCAAATCTGCTTGTGCTAAACTTTTTTAAAGTAGGGTGTCGATTCATTTCTCTCACTTAAAATTACAACACCTAAATTTGTACATAAAGCCTCTGGAATAGAGACAAGTGTCAACAAGTGTGCTAGGCCTTACAAAATTTTCTAAGGTTTTAGTTTTTAGATCTCATAAGGTTACCAAAAGTCCTAAAACCTTTAGTATTCAACTCATGCTTGTATGATTTGTATAATTTCATAAATTCCAAGGTTTTTAGTGCAATTTCCTAAAAGCTTTATCCAAAATCCTAAACTCTTCAGCCTTGGTTTGTTCCCTATCCTTCTATTATTATGTTGATGGATTGAGCTCGCTTATGCCTCTCAAGTAATTTTATAAAGTCTTTGGCTATGTTGTTCTATGGGCCCCTCAAACTACTCTACCTACCAAGCCCTTTTCCTAAATATTTTAGCAATGCTTTTATCTACTTGCCAATGCACATTTATATGGTGATCCCTACCAAGGTCCATGTAACATCACTTGGTTGGAGGACATTCATTTACCATAGTGCAAGTTATTGTTTTGAATTGTCTCACTTAGATAGGTGTCAATGTGTCATTATAGCACATCCCTTCTTCACATCACAACTTCAACAACAAATATTTCAAACTCTTTTGTGCTAGAGGGTAAATGATGTACTCATCATTGATCTGAGCACTCTCATCAAGATCGATGGTTTGAAATCAAAATAAAAAATAGCTAGTAGGAAGTTCATTTGTTTTGCTCAAATAAGAATTTAATACCAAAAGTGATTGATTTATCATTCTTTAAGAATTCCAACTCTAATTCATTGAACTCATTGTTCTCAAGAATTTGAATGAAGAATTGTGAGATTGGACAAAGCTATGGTGGTGATTTAAAGGTTCCAAATTATAAAATTAGGGTTTTTTAGTTGCCACAAACTGGTGAGTTGGAATTTCTTCTTTTGCTATTGTAAAATCATTTCAATTTTTGATATTTGAGTGTTAAGGTTTCTTGGATTTTGTAAAATCTCATTGTGATTGTAAGAAACCTTACTTGTGGATGAATTTCTAAAAACAAGAGTCACACTACTTCTGATAGTGGGAGAATGAAAAGATGGTGTGAACAAGATTTATTAAGTCAATTTCCCATCTCTTCCAAGAGGGTGAAGCATGCCTAGGGAATTGATGTTTTGTCAGAAAAGCTTATTGATAGGGAAAAGTTAGTTTCATAAGCGTAGTAGTGTTGTCCATCCCATCTCAAATATATAGAACTTGGATTTAGTAATACTTGTGGTTCCCAATGTGTTTGTTAATGCTAAATTGACTAGAGATATTTCCAAAAAGTATGATGGGAAAACAATAACCCTGCTAAGACCCAAGGGTGAACCATTGATGGTGTTGAAAAAAGAAATGATTTTCAAAGTCTTCAACATCAACATCACAACCAATATCCCAATTGATTTCAATGCATTGAACATAGAGTATACAAGGGATAGGTTCAATTACAAAGTGGGGTGGCTAACCATTGAAGAAAGAGGACCCCTAAGAATAAGCTCACATAATTTGAAATGGATGAGATGGATCCATTCAATGTGGACACTTTTGAATAATATTTCATTAGGACCTATTATGCCTTGTGCCAAGGGTCAGCGGTTGATTTCAAACCATGAGTATTTTTTCACCTAATGATGATGGTTGTAGATATTTAACATAGGGATGTGAATGGAATTTTATTTTGACACTTATATTACAAAATGAATTTATAAGGACCTAGTGGCCTTGAAGGTTGATGCCAAAATCCTCCATTTCATATGGTATTCAATTTTTTGCCATATTTTGTTGTATTGTGTCCAAAGGACTTGGAACAAGGATCTCAAATTGCAGTTGCATTCCCTAGAGGAATTCCCCATGCCTATTCAAGGGAAAAATTATATCTGTATTGTTAGTCTTCTATTTCATTTTTAAGGAGCATTGCGTTTAGCTGATTTTCATAAATCTGGTCACCAAAGTAGTAGATTATCATAAAATGTAATGATATTTTTGAGGCCCAAGGATAAGGTTTAGAAAGGAATTAATCACAATTGGGGTGATTGGTTTGTGCACTCCAATACAACTACCATCAAGGCTTATGGTATAGCTATGAAGTCCCATCTCTTGCCCAAGCATGTCCCAAAGAGAATTTCCTACATGGAAATTATGTGGAAATTAAATGAATTAGATAAATTTCATTTGGGGACACACAAAAGGGCTCATTCTTCCCTTCATACATTTTCCTTTCTGATTTTTTGGTTAGAGAAAAAAAAGGATTGGAGCTATTAGCCCCAAAATTGCAGGCTTACAAGATGAGGGTTGATAAAAGAAGAAATTATGATGACCCTGAACATTTCATTGATAAAATAAGAAAAGGGGTAGGAAAGTCCCCATTTTATCAATAATTCAACCAACAGGAGGATCCGATTAGAAACTGCACCTCTGAAGAAATTAAAGCTAGAAAAGAACAATGGTTTAAGGTTTTGGCAGGGGAAATGAAAAGAAAGAAAATGGAACCTAATTATAAGGGTGCATACTTGGAAATACAAGACCCCATAATGAGGATGTTGAATATTTTGGGTGAGGTGGATACTCTCGGTTTTACGCCACCTATAGTAGGTGCAAGGAAAACTAAAGTAGGGGAAAAAAATAGGAGCAAGAATTTGAACAACCAATTCAACAACTAAGAATAAAGGTGGCTGAGGTGGTAGAGGTTGCTCCTCCCAAATAATTTTTAGCAAAACAAAGAAAATCTCAACCATTGGTTGACTATTTAGTAGACTATTCTATAAGCAAGGAACTAGGAGAGAATGTAATTGATGTAGATGAAGTGCAATAAGTCATTGCCTCTCCACAAATAATGCAAATGGATGAAACATCCCAAGAAATGTTGCAACTAATCCTTGAAGCTAGAGATGAACATATAAATGATGTAAGAGCATTAGCATACACAAATTCCATTATGACAATAACTTTGTAAAGTCAAAAGAATTCAAGGGCCTATTGATCAAGAAAAATATGGAGATATTCATTCAAAAGTATAAAAAAAGAGAGGAGAGAAGTTATAGAGGAAGAAATGAAAGAGGCCACTAGGAAAGTTATGGAGGAGGTTGAATTTCATGTCAATAATATTACCCTTGAAGAAGGGAGACGATCGGTAAAATAAAGTGGGTGCTCTTGCCATGTTGGGATATAGCCTTTGCAATTTTCCTTGACACAATTAGGAGGGAGGACACAAATGAAGAAGTGATAAACTCTGAAGACCAAGATAGATATTTATACTTTGGGTCAAGGTTTAGCACAAAGTTTGAAGCATTAGCAATATGGGCAATTGTCCCTAAGAAAAAAATAGCCCCAAGTTGCTAGAGACATTAATAAATTGACAAGAAACTTGATTGTTAGAAGATTAGGGGATACCACAAGTTGTATCCTTGGTGGTAAGTACAACCTTATTTAGGGAATTGCAACCAAAAAGTTGCAAGAATATTTTAAAAAGTTGCAGAAAGATCATCAAGTTGATAGAAGGCTATAATAGGGTGCAATCATTATTTCCTTCTCCACAAAGAATCACATCTAAACTTGATACTCATCAAGAAAGCTTTGGAGACACATCTTTTCAAGATATATATGCATTCATTTTGAGGATAGAAAAATTGAAAGATAAACTAAAACAAAGAAAGGAAGAGAGCTACAAAAGAGGAAGGTAAGAAAAATATGATCAATCTAGTAAATAATATTTTGGGCCATAGGTTATTTTGTATTTTACACAAGTTAGATGATACATGGGCTAGTAACAAAATAATGAGGAAAGCATACACCGACCATATGCAAAATGAAGCCAATTTGAGTACATGGATTCCAAGAGTGCTGTTGATGGGAGGTATTTACATGCAAGAAATTTTTGATCTAGGTGACCCTATAAAGTTATCAAGTACTACTACTCATGAAGTATTGGGATTAATAATTGGAATCTCTACATTCCAAAGCATATTGGACATGCAACTAAAGGAGAAATTTAACTCTTTTGAAGTTTTGGAGGATGCTTTGATACACTAAATTTTGGATGAGAATGGTGAAGTAAAGGAATTTGACAATTACAAATCACTTTAATAATATCATGCCCACATTGAGTGCATCAATTTTTGCAAATGAAGAAGTTGATTTAGTTTTGTGCAACACTAGCCTTGATAAATTGTTGAAGTTGGAATCGGGACTTGATGGTTTTATTAAGGAGACTAAAGTGATATTGTATGTAAGATATGTGGCATATACAAATAATGTTGAAACTATTTTTTCTTATCCATGGCCTACAAAAGAAGTATATGCATCATGGCTAGAGAAATATAATGGATGAAATATATCTTTCCATGTCATCAGAGATTCTTCTATTCTATATTCAGCAAGGGTGTGAACTTATATGTCTTCATCTACTACAACATCAAGTTTTATCTTCTCAAGCTGTTGGAAGGTTCCCAATAGTTATGGGTTGTTACATCCATTTTGTTCTGCATGAAATGGTTGTCAAATGTAAAATGTGACATGTGTCATTTTGGTAATGAGCTTATTGGCTATCTTCTCCTTTTTAAGGGGACTTGCAATTTATTGTTTTTGATTAAATAAGCAGGGTAAGGGTCCTGATACCATACAATAATATCAAAATTGTCTGGTGCAACAACAACCAGATAAGAACAACAAAACCAAGGAGACAACAAAATAGGAAACAACACTACATCTCCTCACCAAAACCACTGAGAAGAAACATCAACCAATTCCTAAAGAATCAAAACAGATAACCCTATCCAGGTACCAGTAAAGTTTTAACTAGATCATACTATCATCAACACAAAGATTATAATAAGGTAGGCATAACCTGCAGTAAGTTCCCAACAAGTAAATAACCTTCAAACCAGAGATTAAAAGTATGTAAACATAGTTCGAGCTTACTAAGCCATTATTAGAAATAAACATTACAATAGAGCCAAAACACTAGTCGACCAAAGACATTAAAAGACCAAAAAATAGACACAACATAGAGGATTAGGCTTCCTCTATAAGGCTCCAAGCCTTCTTTAGGTCTTCCACTATTTCCTCGAGGTTATCCTTGGTCTCCATCTCCCGGGACCGATCAACTTCATCCCTATTTCATTTTTTCCTCTATTGATTTTTGATCTTTCCCTATCTAGATATAGTGCCCATCACAACTCTTTTCATGACTCCATCCATCACTCTACAGAAATTCTTGATGGCCTCCTCAATAGCATGGAGCCTATGTGAATTATCTTCTTTTAGCAACATTCTTTCAAGTTGCTCCATCCTCTCTTCAAGCCTTTTTGTTTTTGTCTTTTCAATTTCAATTTTTTTTCTTTCAAACTCTTAGCATTGAGAGGGGTATTAGTGGTAGTTTCGATGGTTTCCAAGTCGATTGGGGTTTCATTTATGTTTCCCTTTTCTCTAGAATGTGTCCCCATATCCTCACCATGCTCCTCCTCCTTTTGAGTGTTACCTTCTTCCTCTTCTTGACTAGAGTCCTCAATATCCTCAGAAACTGACACCTCATCCTTAGAGAGCTCAGTTTCTCCAAAACTGTTTGGGAAATAATCCTCCTTAGAGTAGGTATCATTCACCTCCCTAGAAAATCTCTTCCCTTTTTTTTTCTCAAGTTCCAAAGCGGCCTCTGTCTTCTTATCAATGAAATTTTTAGTTTTC
Source organism: Sequoia sempervirens (assembly GCA_007258455.2). Lineage (NCBI taxonomy): Eukaryota > Viridiplantae > Streptophyta > Pinopsida > Cupressales > Cupressaceae > Sequoia > Sequoia sempervirens. The sequence continues at coordinate 43,915 of VDFB02032300.1, read as the reverse complement.
TTACTTATTTCCTTTCCCTTGGAAGTAGCCAGAGCAAGATAGATTGACCTACAACCAATAGGGGTGGTGTAACCGCTTTTAGGGCTAATGCCATGATCATTCAGAATCGTAATGGTTGGGGAATCAGAGCTTGGCTCTTTTATCACCATTTTTCTTTTCTTATTGACAACAAAAGAGAGGGGAGCAATATTTCATTTTTCAGGGGTAATTTTGAGGAGCGTCGTCCATGAGGGGTCCACTTTTTTAGGGAGAGGGGTCTTACGATTTTTTATAATTTATTGTTAAGAGTTCTAAGATATTGTATTTCAAGCCGAACGTTAGTCTTTATTATTTTATATGATATGGTACTCTTAGTTTGTATAAAATATCTATAAAAGCATTATATATTTTGATTGAAGCTTATATGAATACATGCTTCAATGCCATTGTCTTCATTTTGTGATGTAATCTCTCTTTTCAATAATATATTCAAATATTATTGAATTCTTGATGCAAAATTATAATATTATTATTTAAGGAGTAGAGTAAATGCCTTAGTGAAAATACTGAGGATTTTGTCATCACAAAAAGGATTATTAAGTAGGATTGCATTATTAGCCCATAGTAAGTCATATAATAAGGTAATAATGTTTCATTGACCATCAAGATATGTTTAGATGTTGTGAAGTGATAATGTATGGTTTTGACTCTGTAAGCCTAATTAGGCACCAATTTATCTCTGCATATTTCCTTAGTCTCAATTTTTTTTTCAAAATGATAAATATCAAGATAATTTAATTTGTTTATATTTATTATCTCCATACTTGGATGTAAAAGATTATAAGGGAATAACTAGTATCATCTAATTTAAATTTCAAACCCTAGTTATTATGTATGAAGAATGATACATGCTAATAAGACTTGGTAATATATAAGATTCATTGAAATATAGATTGAAGAACCAACATGCTTCATGGTTGCATTAGGAATTATGTTATTAATGAAAAATAATAAGATAATAAGACAAAAAATAGAAGGATGACAAAAATTTCAATTTACATTGATAACACATTATAATAGTATGCTAAACAAAAGAGTTTGAACTTTACAAATGAAGTGATAGGAATTTTGAATGAAATCACAGCTTTCCAAAGAAGATGTGATGCTAGAGGAAAAAATAGATGTCTTCAAAGCCCTTGAGGTCCAATTCTTGATGCACAATACATGGCACATATGTACATTGTACAATTGTCAAGTTGGTGAATGTTTTGACACACAAGTGTCCTTCAAGAGAGGAGTATGCAACATGGTTGGAGAAGGATAATGAAATATGTTGATTGTTGAAATCGGCGAATATTTGTAAAATATTTTCAAGTGTGTGTGCTAGCATTTCAAGTCTTAAGAATCCAAATGGTAGTTGGCATAGATTTTGGATATGTAATGATCATGCATTTAACCAGGATTGGGAAGTTGATTAAGGGTTGGGTTAGCCTCAAATTTTTGATATAAAAATGGATTGTGAGTTCAAATGAAATCATTTTTTAAGTCCATAATATGGTTTTGAGGGCAATGTTTTGTGAGGTTAGTAAGGACGATCATGTAATATTATTGGGGATACTCTAAATTCTCCTACCTAGAGTTATGTAGTTTTAGAGAAAAAAGAGACCTTTTTTCCTTCATAATGGGTGGAAAAGGAGTTGATCTAGCTCACTTGGCCCTTATGTTGAGTTTTGAACTAAGATTAGGAACTTTGAGGGAGATAAGTGTTTTCACTAGGTGTGTGGGAGTAGAAGTTTTTCAATATTTTCCCTATGGAAACCCGTCAATTTCTCATACTCCATTTTGAGAGAAGCTCTTCTTAGTTCCACCATGGTGGCCTTCAATGTTATATTATCCATTACAATGGGGATGTGTGGTATGATTTTCCTTAAAGAGGAAATGTGGACATTCAATGTCACAGTGTTCTTTCCTTGTGGCTTGGTCCTACACGAAGATGGAGGTAGTAGATTTAATATCCCTTCAACTTATTCTCAATACCTCTGGTTGGTATTAAGGTGTTGTTAATGGATCCTTGCAAGTTACTAAACTAATTGTTTCTATGTCCACATGGTGTTTCAACTATTCAACCTCATTTACACACACCTTCAAGTTCAATAATCCAGGAAGTTATATTTGTTATGTTCACAACTTTGAAGCATGATTGGAAAGCCTCGTGGTCTCGAGATATGATCACCTTCACATCCAAACTCCACCACTACCAACAAAAACTAGTTTGTTAACTTCAGAGGCCAAGAAATAATTCAAGTACAACCAATATTTCATCACCTTCGTAACGAGCTAAAAAATACACTAGGCACTTACAAGCCATTGTACTTGTTTTTTAAAACTAGAGTCAATTATGTCAAATGTAGAACTGGCATGTGCCATTTATATATGATCTTGCATGCTCTACTCATCTTTAAAAAGGATGTAACATTGTAATTCATTTGTAATACAATCAAGGGTTGTGTTATTCTTTGTTATTCGTTTGTAGTAATGAATTATTTTGTGTTAGTGTTTATTCAAATAATAGTATAATATCTTTATGGAAAGTAATTGAATTTTTTTCTCTATAGATGGATAATTAAGTAGAATTATATAAATTTGAGCTATTAGCAGGTCTTATAAATCACTAGATTCCTAGAATAGTAAAAAAAATGATTACAATATAAAAGGTGATATATAATAATAAAAAAATCATTTCATATGACAATAACATATCCTTAGAAAAATAGAAATAATATATAAAAATATTTTGACGGTTGTAGTTGAATTTTAGAATAAAATGTCTAGACCACTAGACTTGGGAACTCAAGCCTTTGGAATCACCATAGAGCCATTAGATTTGCAAAGATCAACAATTGAGGTTTATTTTAGATCAAAATATTCCACCACTTGACTAATGTGTTGAATTAATTGAAGTCAAAATATGCAAGCCAAGTGTTGAATTTCGTTTGAAGTGGCAATACAAAATTGTAATGTAATAATTGTGGATTCAAGAGGTAACACATTTTATTCTCTTTTCTGTTCAAGAATAAGAAGTGAACTTGCAACTAATAAGTGATATTATTTTAAAGTGAGAGGGTCAAGGATATTGTAGCGCACCAGGACTATTTTTGGGATGCAACGAAGTCAATCTTCACTAGTCGTTGTATTCATTTTTTCAAATTCTAGGTAAGTGAAAAATATAAATCCTATATTCCATCGATTTTTAAGTTTTCAATCTTGGGGTTTATGGTTGAAGGTTTACAATCATGTCTATCACCACTATCAAACCAACAATTGGGAAGGACAAAGAAAATAAAAAAAATAGACTATGTCGGATTTCTTAAAACCTTAAGTTTCACTGATGAATACCATGATATTTATGATCATGTAAGCTATGGGAGGCTTAAATTAGAACTTATATTTTCATGTGAGAATAAGGTTGGAATGCAAATGCAAACTCAAAAAAAAAAACATTACCAATTAGTAGTATCACTGCATCATGATTGGTTGGATTAGGACACATGATGTTCCCAGAGGTTTTCCCTTGCCTATAATTTATCATGGCATGTGCTTAGAATTATGATGATAATAGAAAAACAATTGTTAAAAAGAATAGCCAGAAAGAAATGTTACTCATTATTGTAGAAGAATTTGGAAGTCTATTGGGGTTTCTACTTGAAGATTTTGGGAATGTCCACATTAACCTAGAAAAACTTGCTAGTGATTATGAAGCAAACCCTAAAATGTCCAAAAAATATTTTCTCAAAAAAATAATGGATGGTAACATATTCAAAGAGAATCATAAGCCTCCTTATAAAATTGATTTTTTTTAACCATTGGTTCAAGATACTATTTCCATGCTAGCATTTTTCCTTGGATTGGATAGTAATAGGGAAGTGGGTGCAAGCCTCCTTGAAATGATATATAATATCCATTATGTCACTCCACTTGTTAAGTATAGATTTCTTGAGCACGTTGTAGAATTCATGCAAAAACAATTTTAACGATTAAAAGAGGTTCCACTAAGACATTTAGGTTCACAACCTACTTGTGCTATTTAATTCTAGTGAAATTTGGTGGAATATTTTTGGCCAACAAGATTCAAATTCATCAATATATGAATAATGAGGTGAAAAGAGTGGTTTCAATATATGATTAGACCCATAAGATAAGGAGCTACATTACATGATAATCAAAGGAACTAAAATCATTTTGTAGACTACTTTTTGGTTTCATTGTATCAAGCAATTACAAATACTTTGATGCCTAGATTGCTCGAGTCTTGTAGAGATTGCATTCAACTGGGATCATAGATATTATTAAATGACTAGTACTTCATAGAAGAATGTATTGTGCTAAGATTTTCATGGATCAAGAATAGAGCTCTACAAAATTTCAACACATGTGATAGAGAGGGTTTTTGTATTAGAATATGTAGAATAGATGGATAGTACAAATCAACTAGAGTTTTTTAGTCAACAAAATAAGAGCATATTTCTTTCATTAAACCTTTTTCATGTGGAGGGTTCACATTCGAGACTCTCAGTGACAGTGTGACCCACATGACATCATTGAAGCAAGGTTTATGTCCAATAAGAACACTAGAAGTAGAATTTAACATCAAAGTAAACCCTTGCTAGAAATATTGAAAAACAAGAATTCTTGGGATGAGGTCAAAAAGTAATGGAGGAAATTGCTATTGAGAAAGGTATTTCTTTTGAACAACTGTTAGCATAAATAATGGCATTGCACCCACAGAGAGTAGTAGAGATGCAAATCGGGAGGTACAACATTTTTTATAAAAGAACTATCTGACCATCTTGTTATTTTAGTAGCTTGTAAATAGGAACATTGGACACGTAAAAATATATGTCTTTTGGTCTATGAGGAAGGATCTAGGTGATCCAAAAACTAATGCAAGTTTTGAAGAGATCTCAAGATATTGTGAGTTTAGCAATTTGTGGAATACAAAGCATCCCTTTGAAGCAACCAATGATGAATCTGATGATGATAGGGAAGAGCAATATGATGAGAACATGCTTTTACTGAGAGGGGGGAACTGGTATAAGATAATATTTTACATTTTTTAAACTTAAAAATCATAAGAATATCAATCACACAAGATCTAACAATTATGCAACACAAGTATACACGATTTATGTGGAAACACATACAAGAGAAAATCATGGTAAAATATTGTTTATATAAAACTTCTCTTACAATCTTTGTAGGCACCGACCCACTAGAGACACCAATCCCCACAATTGTGTTGAATTGAAAAAGACAATTGAGAGGGGGGTGAATCAATTGTAGCAAATTAAACCTTCAAAACCATCAACAGTAATCAGATCCACAAGCATTCATTAAGTGCTTATTCTGTTAGATAGATTAAACATGAAATGTAGATAACAAAAACTGAAATCACAACACCACACACATAAGAACACTAGATTTATGCAGAAAACCCAATGAGGGAAAGACCATGGTGAGGATTAGCTCACAATATAAGTAATTGCAAAATCGGAACAAAGAGGCTCACTGCCAAAATAGGACGCACTGTCTAAAAAGGCTCATTGTCACAGAAAGAATACAAGTAGATAAAAGAAGAATGTTACATAGAGAAACACTTCTCAATGCAATAAGGAGTCCACCACAATTTCTCACACACTTTCGCAATCTCACATGAAAGATATCAGATGCCTTCAACTCACTTCCTTCAGAACCCTAACATGAAGTTTGCACTGCTCAGCTCAAATTCGCATCACATACACTTTACTTACATCACTCTTTGCACCTATCTTTCTTCTTAATCTTTCTCCTTCACCCTCTTGCATCAACACCATTCATATTTATATCAACCTCTACCTCAAAACTTTCTCCAATGTCGGTCGGTAGTCATTATACATTCAAATTCAAACTCGGTCAACACCTAAACATTCTTGTGGTGGATATGAATGAAAGGAATCCTACATAAAATATTAATTAGGACCCATATAGATCCCAATAAACCTCAACACACTTCCACAAGCCTTGCATGTAGTGTTAAACACAAGGTCGACCAACACTCGTGCAAAACACCATAAACATTAAGTACACGCTTCTTTAGATCAAGTCGAAAGTTTTGAACAACATAATTTAATTGAATTCAATCCAAAAAAATCCACAAACATCTTAAAATTCATTGAATACATCATTCAAGCCCGCATCAACAAATACTTTAACTTAGGACAACTGATAACCTTTAATTGCATACTGATAAATGAAACTCTCACTATACTGCACCAAATCAAGTAAAAACTTGAACACAAAAAGATAAAGAAATTATAAGAAACTTCCCAAATCCACACAACTTGAAACCAAACAATAGAGAAACACAAAGCAAATACATTTCTCGTAGACAACAAAAAACATTACCGAACAATTGGCTCACACACTAGTGAAAATATCTCGCACTGTACAACTATCTAGAAACCCAAATTCTGAATATAACAACTTTTTTCAACCTTGAATAACCTATAAGATCTACATAGGCATAGCATCAACACAAAAATAATGCAAAGCACAACACAAAGCACACTATGATTACTTGCACAACAGTTTACTCTGCTTATTAAATTTTCTTGAAAGCACTTGGAAACTAAGTACCATAACCATCATCTCAGCCCATTACCTCATCTTCAAAATTTGCAACAATAATAGCTCCATTTACTCACAACATGATGTAGAGTCAAAGGAAGGAAACAAACTCACACAATCTCATTTTGACAAGTCACAACCAATCTTGAACTTCCCTTCTTTGGACACACTTATTCAACTATATTTCCCTTCACAAAACTCAACACAAACACTCAAATTTGCTTTAGAGTTCCAAAATTCTTAACCAACTCACAAACCACCTTAATCAACCTTATCTCACCCAAAAACAACAAACACAAAACCTGCCTTTTCAGTTCTTATCAATTTATCATGACTGTCCTCACTTATGCATTCATGACACCATAGGTCATAAAGCTACAAAATTTGTTTGTAAAGACTCAATAGTGGTTCAACCTTGGATTGCCTTCAATATTCAAAAAAAACAATATGACCAAGCCCTTTCTACACCCCAAGTACCCACCTTAAATGTCTTGATGCAAAAACCTTTAATGCCCCTTAACCTTCCTTGTAGCCATGCCTTAACACATTGTCAAAAGTATCTATGTGTGTAGACCTTCTAGGCCCAATGTAATCAATGTTTTGAATGCCTATTATTGTGCTTTAAAACATATTTCGAAGTCAGGGTATGGTGCTTTTAAAAGAAATGCTCAAACATAAATGAACACGTTGCAAAACAAGCCTACTAGGTCTCAATAACACCAAACATGGCTTATTGTATTTACTACCTCCAAGCTTGATTTACCTTGACCACCAATTGGAACACATCATTTTAGGTCTGCTAAAGCTTGTTAGTCCATAAGATTCCCATTTCCATGCATATCTTTATAAACCCTAGGTTAAGTTCCCTTATCTTCCCTGTTTCAAACTATTTTCTCAAAAATTACAGTCCTACATTTCAATCATTCACCACTAAACATTATAATCTCAGCCCAAGACCATTATATTATGAAAGAACATGCATAGGAGAATATGCTCACCAAAAACTAGAGGATTCCATCGTATACAAACTGAGAAACACAATTTATTCAATCTCTGATTACCCTAATAAGGGTTCTTGGCAGTTTGAACAAAAAACACCATAACTATCTCATATCTCCACCAATTTGCATGAAATCAGGTTTAAATGGAAGGTGATTGATAGAATTATCACTTACAAACAATTCTATACCATTTCCTATATACTAAGTCGTAAACAACCAAGAAACAAAGAATTTCTGTGTAAATATGCAGAAAATGATGTCTTTATTCATTCCAAATCTAAAACACAATTACCCACAAAGTTTCAAAAGTTACAAAATCCTTTTTAAAGGAAATAAAACTAAATTTTAGCCTACCAACTGTTCTCTAACTACCCACCAATTCCTAAGACTCTTCAACTCCCATAGTGCAATTTTTACACAATGGTGCAATTAAATCAATATTTGTTAACAACTCTTGATTTCTCACATTTTTTTGCATTTTTGGACCTAATAAACATCGAGTGACCTCATAATAAATTATTTAACTTTGTTACATGATCAAGACACCAAAACTTGAATCAAATTTCAAATTTTTCTCATGAAGGCTTGATTTTGTCAGGGTGCTCTTGCACCAAACTCCTAGCCAAGAAAAATTCAAGTCCACTTGAATTGTGATGTTGTCAACAAAATTGCATCGTTTCTATGCTTTGCCACTGATTGTCCTTGTAACTTATCCAAATCACCTTCATCTTTACCTGAGGTTTAAACTTGTCCATGCAAATTAACATCCTATCTTGCTCTCCCTCTGAAATTAGATTCTTCACTCCTTTATATACCTCAAAATCATGCTTCTCCCTTTGTCCTTTAACTTGGAAATTATTCTTTGTCCAAAGCATTAGTAACATAATGAAAGGAAACAATTTTTTTACCATAATACCTCCATCATTCATCAATCCTTTGAAAACCTCTATGACCAATTCATCCAAGATCATTCCCTTAATCAACTCAATGTCTTCAAGTTCTGAAATCAGGTTCTCTGTCATATCTTCATGCTTGGAAACATCTGGAGCAACTTTGATTTCTTCATCAATGAATTCTTCATGTGCATATTCATATGCTTCTTGTTCTTTCATCCTCATTTGTCTTCTTCTTTTCACAATATTCTTTATTGGCCAAACCATCTTCCTTTTGAATGTCAAATGGCAACTTGTCTCTTGTTTCATCATTTGTTTTATCTTCATCGTGGATTCTTGGAACTCTTTTTCCAATCTACTTAACTCTTACTTCAACTCAACAATTTCTCTATCCATCTTTTCTTGTCTCTTTCTCTTCTTTCTCTCTTCCTCTGCCTGCAAATGCCTCTTCAAATTTTCCATATCTGCCTCACCTAGGTCTTTTCCACTCTCCTAGTCTCTTGGAATTTCTCACTACATCAACCTGCAAACAACCACACAAACCACATAACTACAAATCAAATTATCAGCCCAAATCTTTCTCGGGATTTGATACCAAACTAATGTAGAGTCAGAGGAAGGAAACAAACTCACACAATCTCATTTTGATAAGTCACAAGCAATCTTGAACTTCCCTTCTTTGGAAACACTTATTCAACTATATTTCCCTTCACAAAACTCAACACAAACACTCAACTTTTCTTTAGAGTTCCAAACTTCTTAACCAACTCACAAACCACCTTAATCAACCTTATCTCACCCAAAAACAACAAACACAAAACCTGCCTTTTCAGTTCTTATCAATTTATCATGACTGTCCTCACTTATGCATTCATGGCACCATAGGTCATAAAGCTACAAACTTTGTTTGTCAAGACTCAATAGTGGTTCAACCTTGGACTGCCTTCAATATGCTAAAAAAAAAACATGACCAAGCCCTTTCTACACCCCAAGTACCCACCTTAAATGTCTTGATGCAAAAACCTTTAATGCCCCTTAACCTTCGTTGTAGCCATGCCTTAACACATTGTCAGAAGTATCTATGTGTGCAGACCTTCGAGGCCCACTGTAATCAATTTTTTGAATGCCTATTATTGTGCTTTAAAAAATATTTCTAAGTCAGGGTATGGTGCTTTTAAAAGAAATTCTCAAACATAAATGACCACGTTGCAAAACAAGCCTACTAGGTCTCAATAACACCAAACATGGCTTATTGTATTTACTACCTCCAAGCTTGATTTCCCCTGACCACCAATTGGAACACATCATTTTAGGTCTGCTAAAGCTTGTTAGTCCATAAGATTCCCATTTCCATTCATATCTTTATAAACCTTAGGTTAAGTTCCCTTATCTACCCTATTTTAGTTTGTTTTCTCAGAAATTACAGTCCTACATTTCAATCATTCACCACTAAACATTATAATCTCAGCCCAAGACCATTATATTATGAAAGAACATGCATAGGAGAATATGCTCACCAAAAACTCGAGGATTCCACCGTATAAAAACTGAGAAACACAATTTATTTAGTCTCTGATTACCTTAATAAGGGTTCTTGGTAGTTTGAACAAAAAACACCATAACTATCTCATATCTCCACCAATTCGCATGAAATCAAGTTTAAATGGAAGTTGATTGATATAATTATCACTTACAAAAAAATTGATACCATTTCTTGTCCGTACTAAGCTGTACACAACCAAGAAACAAAGAATTTATGTGTAAATATGCAGAAAATGATGTATTTATTCATTCCAAATCTAAAACACAATCACCCACAAAGTTTCAAAAGTTACAAAAGCCTTTTAAAAGGAAATACAACTAAATTTTAGCCTACCCACTGTTCTCTAACTACCCACCAATGCCTAAGACTCTTCAACTCCTATAGTGCAATTTTTACACAATGGTGCAATTAAATCAATATTTGTTAACAACTCTTGTATTTCTCACATTTTTTTTGCATTTTTGGACCTAATAAACATAAAGTGACCTCATAATAACTTATTTAACTTTGTTACATGATCAAGACACCAAAACTTGAATCAAATTTCAAATTTTTCTCACGGAGGCTTGATTTTGTCAGGGTGCTCCTGCACCACAACACTTTCTCAAGTCTCAACTACACATGCACAACTTGTTTTCCTCTTTTCATAATTTTCTCAATATCCTCAACATCTTCATCCCATAGGTGACATCAATGACAACACCAATCAATAGACTTCATGTTGACATCAATGACAACACCATCATTCTTGCAACAATCTCCCCTTTTTCATTGATGGAAACACAAGATGTGAAAATCCACCAAAGGCCACACAATAGTTCTGAACGCTCTCTCTTTTTCTTCAGATTTATTTCTCTCCCCCTTTGACATCAATTGCAAAGGATAAAATGTTTAAGCATTTTTCTCCCTCTTTGACACTGAATCAAAAAACCTGCTCAAAATACTCCCCCTTAGGAGTACACCCAATTGAATCAACAACACAATGACAACACATGATACTAATTTCTCCCCCTAAGAGGTAGCCACCAACCATCAGTCTAGAAAAGAGATAGATCCATAGATCCACTAGATTGATGCACCTCTATATGCATCTAGTTCAAGAAAGGAGGGGAAATAATCCCCAACTTCTCTCAAAGACACTCAAAAGTATCCTTAGAAAGAGCCTTAGTAAATATGTCAGCAATATGATCCTTTGTAAGGACATACTCAAGCTTCACTTCATTCTCCATGACCTTCTCTCTCAAAAAGTGATATCTGATAGATACATGCTTTGTCCTTGAATGCATCATTGGATTCCTTGAAATGTTTATAAAACTTGTATTATCACAAAAAGATAGATATAGGTCCATCAAATACAACTCTGATATCATTTAAAGTTGGCTCATCCATAATACTTGTGTACAACATGATGTTGCTACAATATACTCAGCCTCTGCAGTGGATAAAGAAACTAAATCTTGTTTCTTACTTAGCCATGATACCAACCTACATCCAATAAAGAATGCACCACCACTTGTACTTTTCTTGTCATCAACACAACCAACCCAATCTATGTCTATATAAGCATTTAATCTGAAATCAATATCCTTAGGATACCACAAACAATATTTTGGTGTGCCTCTTAAATATCTAAATATTCTCTTTTCTATTGCAACATGTGTTTCTTTAGGATCTTCTTGAAATCTAGCAACAAGACAAACTGCATGCATGATATCCGGTCTAGTAGCAGTTAAATATAGCAATCCACCAATCATAGATCTAAACTTGCTCTGATCAACCTTAGGTGAATCATCATCTTTGCTTAATTTACAACCAACCACCATAGGAGTACATACCGGTTTGGAGTCATCCATTCCAAAGTTCTTCAACATTTCTTTGACATACTTAGATTGTGAAATGAAAATCCCTTTATCAGTTTAACTAATCTGTAGCCCAAGAAAGAAATTCATCTCCTCAAACATTGACATCTCAATTTCTTTCGCATATCTTCAACAAATTTCTTTTCCCTTACAACTACTCCTTGTTTGTTTTCCAAATTGATAGCTCTCACAAACAACATTGATAGGTTTTATGATTTTAGGTAAATCTCTCATAGCATGAACTGAACTAATTCTTTCCAAATTATCAAAATTCATGTGACACATCCTCTGGTTCCATAACCAACTATCATTAACCTGTGACATAAAGCAATGACCATTATCACCCTTAAGTTGATAGATGTTTCCTTTCGTTCTCTTACCTGCACCAATCACAGTTTCAAACCCTTTCCGGATCTCACAAGCTTCATCCTTAAATACAAGATTGTATCCTTTGCTACATATTTGTCCAACACTCAAGAGATTATTTCACAAGCTCTTAACATAGTAGACATTGTCAGTATTGTGTTTTCCATCAAAACTGATTGAACCTATTCCACAAATCTTAGCTCCTGAATCATCTCCAAATTTAACTAATCCTCCATCATAATTTTCAAGCTTAACAAACTTACTTTTGTCTTTAGTCATATGATTTGAATAGCCACTATCAACAACCCAGTAATTCTTATCTTCTTTGACATGAAAAGAAGATACCAAAGTACCTTCAACCTTATCCTTCTCCTACGGTATACTTTCCTTCACACAAATTTCAGAGTTAGCATAACCAGATTCATCTTTTATAGCCAAAAAGAGACATTAATTATCATCAAAGTCTCCATAATCAGATTCATCATCAGAAATACTAACATCTTCTCTCACATAGTAAGCTTTCCTAATCATCTTCCCTTTATTTCCTTTCCCTTCTCTATGTTTATTTCTTTCAGCTCTTTTTGGACATCTAGAAGCATAATGACCTATATCACCACAGCTAAAACATTTGAAAGGTAATTTACCTTGATACTTACCGGTGCCCTTTTTCATCTTTCTCACAAATTTACCTTCCAGATCATCAAGATCTTCTTCACCAGATTCTTCAACCTTCTCTGATTTCACAACCTTGAATGAAGTCTCTATTTTTGTTCCTTTCTTCAATCTTCTCATTTCAAATTCAATCAGAGTGCCAATCAACTAATCTTTGGAGTATTTATCAAAGTCAATTGTTTCCTCAACAATGGATACCTTTTCACTATAACAATCTGGAAGAGATCTAATAATTTTCTTCACCACTTTAGATTCTTTAACTGTTGCACCAAGACCTCTCATATCATTTACAAGTTCATCAATTCTCTAAATGTAGCCTTTAACTATTTCATCCTCGAACATTTGCATCATTTCAAACTGTGCCTTTAAGGTCTGCAACTTTTCTTGCTTGACCTTCATATCTCCTTCATAAATGCTTTCTAACTTATTCCAAACTTCTTTAGCAGTCTTCAAACCCATAACTTTAACTAATTCAATTTTTGAGAGACTATTTGTAATAATGTACCTTGCTTTAGCATTGATCTCATGTGCCTTGACATTTGCACTTGTACTTGGACCATTCGTAGGTGGAGTGTATGTAGTCTGATAAGCCTTTTCAATTTCATATCCCTGAGCACATAAGTATCCTTCCATCTGTGTTTTCCAAAATGCATAATCTGTGTCATTGAATCTAGGATACTCCAAAGGAATCTTGTTCACCATCCCGGATCTACCTCAAGTGGTTAAGATCTTCTTCAAGGAACCTTGCTCTGATACCAATTGTTGAAATGAACAAGACAACTGAGAGGGGGGGTGTGAATCAATTCTAGAAAATTAAACCTTCAAAACCCTCAACAATAATCAGATCCACAAGCATTCATTAAGTGCTTATTCGGTTAGATAGATTAAAAATGAAATGCAGATAACAAAAATTGAAATCACAACACCACACACATAAGAACACTAGATTTGCATGGAAAAACCAATGAGGGAAAAAACACAATGAGGATTAGCTCACAATATAAGTAATTGCAAAACCGGTACAAAAAGGCTCATTGCTAGAATATGATGCATTGTCCAAAAATGCTCACTTCCACAGAAAGAATATAAGAAGATAGAAGAAGAATGTTACATAAAGAAACACTTCTCAATGCAACAAGGAGTCCACCACAATTGCTCACACACTTTCGTAGTCTCACATGAAAGATATCAGATGCCTTCAGCTCACTACCTTCGAAGCCCTAACATGAAGTTTGCACTGCTCTGCTCAAATTCACATCACATACACTTTACTTACATCACTCTTCACATATATCTTTCTTCTTACTCTTTCCTTCACCCTCTTGCATCAACACCATTCATATTTATATCAACCTCTACCTCAAAAATTTCTCCAATGTCAAGCATTAGCCGTTATACATTCAAATTCAAACTAGGTTGACACTTAATCATTCTCATGGTGGATAGGAATGAAAGGTGACCTAAATAAAATCTTAATTAGGACCCAAATAGATCCCAATAAACCTCAACATGCTTCCACAAGCCTCACATGTAGCGTTAAACACAAGTTCGGCCAACACCCATGAAAAACACAGTACACGCTTCCTTAGATCAAGTTGAAAGTTTCAAAAAACATAATTTACTTGAATTCAATGCAAAAAAATCCACAGAAATCTTAAGATTCATTGAATACATAATTCAAGCTCGCATCAACAAATACTTTAACTCAAGACAACTGATAACCTTTAATTGCATACTGATAAATGAAACTCTCACTGTGCTACACCAAATCAAGTAAAAATTTGAACACAAAAATATAAACATTATAAGCAACTTCCCAAATCCACAAAACCTAAAACCAAACAACGGAGAAATGAGGAGCAAATAAATTTCTCCTAGACAACATAAAACATTACTAAACAACTCCATCTCACACACTGGTGAAAATATCTCACACTGTACAACTATCCAAAAACCCAAATTTTGAATATAGCAACTTCTGTCAACCTTGAATAACCTGTAAGATCCGCATAGGCATAACATCAACACAAAAAGAACATGAAGCACAATATAGAGCACACTATGATCACTTGCACAACACAATTTACTCTACTTATTAAATTTTCTCATAAGCACTTGGAAACCAAGTACTAGAACCATCATCTCAACTCATTACCTCATCTTCAGGCTCTGCAACAAAAGAATAGGTCCATGTACTCACAATAATTTCTCAAGTCTCAACTATACATGCACAACTTGTTTTCCTCTTTTCACAATTTTGTCAATATCCTCAACATCTTCATCCAACAGTTGACATCAATGACAACACCAATCAATAGACTTCCTGTTGACACCAATGACAACACCATCATTCTTGTAACAAATTGAGCAACAACTTAGAGGCACTAATCTCTTCTAAATTGGAAGGTACTAACCTCTCCAATGTTTGCTCCAAAACCTCACTTATTTTTGCTTCAATTCTTCCTTAATATGTGCTTCAAATCCCCCTTATATCCCTCCTCACTTGTTCGCCTTATATCTCTGCTCCAAATTTTCCTTATATCTCTACTCAAGTTCACCTTATATCTTTGCTCCAAAATGATGCATTTTTTATCCAAATTCTGCTCTAAATCAAGCACAATGTCTGCTATAAATCTACTTAAAAGGTTTGCTTCAAATCAACTTATACGTCTGCTCCAAATCACCTTTACATATGCTCATTTTAAAAAAAATTGTTCTTGAAGTCTAATTTTAAATAGGAAAGATATTCATTTAGTGCTTGTGTTTTACTCCACAAAATTAACTTCTTTTATACCCCATCAAATTCCACTATGAGGGGGGTCGGCCTCATCAAATAATTTAATTGTAATTTATTTTAATTTCTCTAAAGTAGGTGCCAATCTAAGGTCAGCCAACATTAAGACTCAAGATAAATAATAAATATTTCTTAAATCTTTATCATGGGTCAACCATAAATTAAGGAAGGGAAATTTCACCAATATGGGTATGACACATGAGTGAGGTCGACCAACCCATTAAGACCACAAAATTAACATTAAAACATAATAAATATTTTCCTTTGACAATAGTAAAATGATAGCAGATGATAGGATCAATTTGTACTTCTTCCCTTTGACATCAACGGCAATAATACTTTCAACACAACCCTTGGATCACATTCCTAGCATAGACTATGCATACAAACTTGGTTTGAGTTTGACCACAAAACAAACATATACTTCAAGGGAAACAATAGTCAACATATTGGGTTATGAAGGTGGTGGTTTGGGGTTCAAAGGGAAAGGAAATGCTTGGGTGGAAACATAGGTAGACCCTATAAGAGTTGCAATTTTTGAGGCATTGGAGTTGATAAACAAGTCCAAGGGAATACAAGGATAGGTGGTACAGTTCATTTTTTTACACTTTCAAATGCTAACAGTTAGATACAATCATAACCAAGACATGGTGGAAAATCTCGTGGTACCAGTGGTGATGATATGGGTAGTAGTGCTATTAGTGGTCAACAAATGCTACAACAACAAATTACTCACAAGAGGCCAACAATAGAAGATACTATACAAAAACCAAATGATCAAAGCATTCTGAAGAAGAAAAAAATTATGACAGCTCCAAGTGCAACAACTTACAATTCCACTTCAAAAGAATTATTTCCACTTCTAGAAGGAACCTTCAAGTTGTTAGTGTGAATGGGAAAGGAATGTCTAATCCTTAGCCTCAAATAATTAGAGATTCCCCTAACACTACAAGTACACCTTAACAATTCAAGCATTTGATTGCATAAACAATCTCAAGGTTTGATTACAAACTTGAGTTTAGCAATCAAGAAAAAAGATATAAAAACACAAGAAACAAGAGCTAGAGAGTATATCTACTATAATTTCAGAGTTTGTAACACTTAAGGTACACAAGTTCCACAAAGATACAAAACACAAAGAAACAAGAGCCAGAGAGCATTCAATTATGCAATTACAGAATAATCCATATTGGGTTCACATATGACCCAACACAAAACCATGGAGACATTTGTTGTGGGACAAAGTTTAAAATAAAACTTAAAGGGGATTAGATGGACCACCTGAAGGGAGAATGGAAAATGGAATGAAAATGAATGAAGAAGAATGAATGGAACAATGGAGAGAGAGAGAGAGAGAGAGAGGAGAGGAGAGGAGGAGAGAGGAGAGAGAGGAAGAGAGAGGAGAGAGTAAAATTAGCCCTGACACAAGAGATAAGAGGGAATTAGACCCATTTAAGGAAAGAATGAAAGATGGAACTAAATGGAAGGAAATGGATGGAGGATAACATGGAAGGACGATGAAAAGAGAATGAATGAAGATGGAACTGAAATGAAATGAAAGATGAAAGGAAATAACAGTGGAATGGATGGAATGGAATAAATGGAAGATATGGAAAGAGTCAACACAGCAGAAGCCAATGCCTTAGAAAATACACTATAAGTCAAACTAGACAAACATAAAGAAAGAGCGTAACTATGGGAACATAAAACAAAGAGAGAAGAGACACTGAAAAATTGATGTTAGAGCTGATGAAAGAAAATGAAATAAAGTCTTCTCAAAACAGATTATTTGCATTTTGTAGAAAAACAATGAGGCATATAAAACAAAAGATTTGGGAAGAAATAATGCAAAGGACTAATCATTTATGTCAATTGTTTGAATTGATTGATTGTTTGACAATATAAAATATGAAGCTTAGACAATGCATTTTTTCCAACAAAATAATGAATTCAAGAGAGAAAAATACAAATCAAATTTTACAATCTACAAAGTTAGTGAAAATGAATTGGAATCCAAAAGAATTCATGATCGGATTGATGCTACAATAAAGAAATCATCTATTATTTAGAAATGTTTGAATCTACATGAAGCAAAGGAATTTCTAGATCAAGCTACAAAAATATGTGGAAGCTGCATAAAAAGGTGGACTACTTGATAGAGCTTGATTTGTCATTGGCTTTTGATACAACAGAGCAATACATTGGAAATGGTGTTTTCAAAAAGAAGATGGAGGATAGAATCAAGTTTGATTTGGATTAATTTCCTCATAATTCAGATGAGGTGAACTTTTTGGATTCCATCAAAGTATTGATAACCTTGAATGCAAATTTCATTGTCAATTATGAACTATTCACAAATTTGCAAGTTAGTTATTATAAGTTAACAAATTGCACTTTCATCGGGTGGACACCGAAGCATGCTACAAAAACTAATAAAATGATTTGATAATATGAGTTTTCAACTCAATATTGTATAGAGTTATTTTTTAGCAAGGTATTGTAACATTTATATGTATTCCTTCTTTTGAAAATCAATATAAAACTCAAATCCATTTATGTGTTCAAATTATCTGTATTATTTAATTATTAATTCATGAAAATTCTGATTTCTAGATACACATTAAACATTTGCTAATGTTATATATGCTACTTTTGTTAGTAATCATTTAGTTGAATAATTGAATTTCATTGCATGTAAAATGTATCAGTATCACACAATAACAATATGAAATTATTAATAATATGTTAGTTAATAAATGGAAATTGAAAATATGTTTAATAAATCAAATTTGAAAACAATGTTTAAAATTTAGATTCTAAAATAGAAAATTGGAAAAATTAGTACGTTAATTTATTAATTTTTAAATAGAAATTTGGAAAAAATGCATATCAAGATTTGGTGGATATAAAATATCATCAACAACAACTTAGAATATGATTCATGAAATACATTATAAATACTTAGTAATTGTTAAACCTCTTCCATTTGTCAAATCATCTCCTCACTCTGACCTTGGGATTGAGAGTGTCATAATTTGGTCTTCACTTTCTTCACTCTAAGTTTGCATACATCCACTTAACTGCATCTCATCACTACCACTATAGGTGTTATTCATTGTGTCACTGTCATTTGTGCCATTATTGTTTGACGTGTTGCATGACCCTCTTCTTTCACATATGGACCTCCAAATTGTGAGTGCCCTTTGAAAAGGAAAATTTTGGATATCATACCTAGTTATACACATCCTCAAGCAATTTTCCAAATTCTTGTTTGGTTTGTTTTTTATATTTGATTTCAAGAATCCCAATGCACTGAAAACTCTCTTATCCTCCACCAAACCTAATATCATTGTTTGACATAAATCAACCAGTTTAAAATATTTTGATATTAAATCACACAATATTTCACTCTGACTTAAAATTTTCAAAGCTTTGTTATTGATCCATCTTAGAAGGGACTCTATGAGTTTAAATTGTTTCATCATTGATGTTGCAAAATAGACTAATTATTTTCTAAGCTTAGATTTATTGATAATTTCTTCTATTTGATGTCCATTGAATTTTGAACTTTTGGAAAAATGATTGACCAGGTTCTTTATCTTATTATGAAAATTAACAAGTTGACAATTGACCCAATATTGAGGATACACAACATGGTTTCAACTAGTTCATCATGAGGGAATCAATTTCTAATATTTGAGAAAAGAAATATTGCAATACTCTTTAAAGTAGTACTTATAGAATTAACAATGTTGTCAAAAGCTTCCCTTGTAATAGTTACTTCTTTGATAATGCATCTAATTGTAGTGAAATAGTGCATTGGTATCTTATATCCTTGTACAAAGACACATAACTCCCTGCTTGCATAAACTGTAAAAAAATTAAGAAAATTGTTCACATTTGTCATCAAGTGTTAGCTACTAGATTTTGAACTTATAAATGACTAAACTGATAAATATAGATTATAGAGGGTCATCATTTTATGTAATTTAGTACATATTTTGAAATATACATAGTTCTTTCTTGAGTTTTTTCACAAGAATGTGCATTTCCTCCAACATGGGAAGAATAACAAATAAAGTTAAGAGTCTATATGTCACTCACCTTATGTAAAATGTTAAGAGCTTTGTATATTGTGTAGTGATGTTTATAGATTACTCCAATCAAGAATTGATATTCTGAAGAAAAAAAAACTCATTGTATTGGTCCATACAAGGAGATCCATCTAGTATCATCTTTAAGAATCTTTTTTCCTACAGTTATTCACTCACCAAAATATTGAAATTCTATAAACCGTTTAAGAATTTAACAAAAGTATGAGTAGAGCTCATGAATTAGATCTTCAACTTTTGCTATTGTAGGAAACTTGATTGCAATTTTAGATGTTAAATTCATTTTGTGGATCATGCATTGAATGGAAATCATGTATTGTGAAGTAGTAGTTTGTAGCTTTACACAAAGATTGTTCCTATTACCTTGTATTATTTAAGCTCCATCAATCCCTACACACCAACTATTTGGCAATTGTGTAGTCATCCATACCTCCCATTCATTCAAATATTTCTTAACTAGTTGAAATAGATTTTGCAATGTCAGATTCTCCTTCATTTTATAAACAAAGAGTAGATAGGGTTAGAAAACATGTTTGTTTGCAATATACACATGCATACATAGCCAAGAAGTATTGTCTACCACCATGACTTTATCTAAAGATAATGCAATAAAGGTTGACTCTTTTAGGTTTTCTTGTAAATATTGTTTTTCCACCTCAACAAGACAAGTTGCTCATTCCCATCCATTGTTCATTGATCAATGTGTGTTAGGAAAGTTAAAAACCCCCATAAAAGATAATAAACTATTATATTTAGGTAATCTGTCATGGGATGCCCTCTGGTCAAAATATGAAAAACAACACTCAACTGAACATTTTTTCATTTGTGCTTCTCCCATCATCTTTCCAAATGGAGCTTCAATTATATCTTCACATGCAACAAGCTTCACCTTTATTTGCATATGTGCATCATATTCGAGGGAATTCTTAACATGAAGATATTCTTCCTTTATTTTTCATCTTATCACTAATTTTTCCTTTCCATCTATTATTTATTTTTTAAAAACTTTACCAATATTTTTTTCTATAATGTCAAGTTTTAGCTACAACTTCTTGTCCCTAGGTCAATATTTCCAACTACAAATTGTACACTTGCATTCTATTAGAGGTTCATCTTTGTTTGCATTCTCCACTGATTCAATGAGTGGGTGCTTTGACACCTAATCAATCTAAAAATTCCTTGTCATATGCCACTCATGTCTTGTATTTTACTTATATTTTTTTCCCTTCCATGCAGGAACATCATTTGTGATGTTGTCATCCAAGTCAATGAACTCATTCCAGCTATCGTGGGTATCTCGTGGAACATCATTTGTGACATTTTCATCTAAGTCAATGATCTTCCTCTGAGGTATTTCCTTGTTCATTAATATTCGGTGCAAGTGTTGATGTTGTAGCTACATCTGATGGAATTCAAAGTTTGTCAAAGTGTGACATTATGGTTATGTGTTTTGATGACCTCCCTTCACTACTTTAAATAAACGTGTTCCTAATCAACATCTCTCATGAAATAAAAGCTGCAGAAAATATCTTTTTGTTTAAGAAGGAATCATAGAATATAGATCCTTGGGCATGAGATCTCTCCCTACTCAATATCATTTGTAAGTATGAAGTAAAAATGGCAAAGAAATAAATAATCTCATAACAATATAAAGAAATGATCACTTACCTTTAGCTTTTCACTAATATGCTAATACAAAAATTCCTATAGTTGTAACTTGCCTATTATTTGAATCAAGAGCTCAAAACCAACAAAATGTGTAAATACTAAAAGATTGATTAGAGTTTTGATTATATTTATATTAATCCATATCTAGTGAATTTCACCTAATTTTTAAATGGTATAGTAATAATTTGGAAAATATCACATGATTATAAAATGGTATATTTAATTTTTGGGCAAATGGAATCTCGATAAAACACACATGTAATTTTTAAGGTGATTATGGACCTAAGATTAGCATGGAGGTAAAATGATATTGGTGAAATGGGTCTGCAGACATAGTAAAATTTTAATGGTATTGGAGAAATGGGTTTGCAGACATGGTGAAATTTTAATGGTATTGGAGAAATGGGTCCTCATACATAGTGAAATTTTAATGGTATTGGTGAATATATGGGTAGATTAATACATGCATCCAAAAATTCTAGGTGAATCACCATTACAAATGCATAGTTTACTATGAAAAAAATATTAAATACAAATGCCTCATAAAATAAATTGATGGAGAATTGAAATGCATTTAACCGATAATTCATAAAATCCAACAATTTGGCTCCTCGTTGATTGTAATATATTTGCCAAATTTGAATTTATGAATATGAACTATTCACCAATTGACAAAGATTCACCAATAAAAAAATTGATGCCCTATATGGATGTGGAAGAGATTATAAACTTGATAGAATATTTTTCAAATGCGCTTGTGACTTTTAAGAGGCAAGTTACCCAAGGGAATCAAGGATACTATTAATATAATGGTAACAACCCTAGTTATATATCGATTTCTTGTATCATTTTCCTTTATAGAGACAACCAAACCAAATACCACATAATCATGCCCCTTTGCTTATTGAGATAGACCAATGCCTCCAAGGCCATTGTCCCCATCTAAAATAACATGGTGGCGAATGAGACATTTGGCACCTAATTATAACCCTGCTTATGATTTTTCAAACAACTACCCTTTCCACCAAGAGTAGGTCTTAATGGAGAGGAATAATATGGACCCAACTTATCAAGAATACTTTTACTTGAAGGATCATTTGCCATCTCATGACCCCCTACATGTTTCTTGCAGAAATAACCTTGACATCTTAATATTGCTTCAATTGAAGAATATTTAGATAATGAATCTTATTAAAGAGAGGAAGTAAATGTAGTGTCAAAAATTCCATCCTTTGCATTTCACACTACATCGTGTCCTCACTTCAACATCATGATATAGAGTATCTTATGTATAAAATGTTACCCCTTTGGTTTTGTATTTCTTGCATTTTTGTGATGATCCAAGATTTTTGAATCTGAATTTCCTCGAATGGGAGTGCAACACGCCGACATTTGTGCCATGTGCTAGTATCCTGCAAAAATTCATGAATCCAATGGTTATTTGAGCATTTCCCTAGGTCTCACTGAGAGTCGGGGAAATAATAGCTCTACATGTAAATCCAAACAATAGTTTGACTTCTACCCTTCTATTTTGGCTTCCAAATTGGATTTTCATTCATTCTATCATCTTGGTATTTTTTCTAGAAAGCTCTATTAGCTTAAAGAAGAAACCAACAAGCTACACAACTACACTAACCTTTTGCATGTGAGTTCTATATCTTTTAAAAAAAAAAAAAATCTTTGTGGGATTGTGGTAAACATTGGATCAAAGCTATCACCATGTGGAGGCTGAAGCTGCTTATATTGGAATTAAAGTTGCTTTTGATAGGGGATTCAAAGAGTCTGGATTGAGGGTGATTCACTTAATATAGTGATTTTTTTGCAAGGTTTTCATAATTCGAGTTGGACAATCGAGTCACTTATCAATGACTCCCTTATGATGGTGAGATCTTTTGAAGAAGTATAGTTATCCCATATCTTTAGGGAAGGAAATTCCCTCACAAATTTCTTTGCCAATGAGGCAATAAATCTAATGAATACCAAGATTTTGGAAGGGTACTCTTCTCTTCCTGAGAGGGCTAAATCATTATTGCGACATGACTGCCAGTTATGATTACTTGGACATGGATGATCAAGTTGTGATTATCACCCCCCTCTTTGCATGTTTTATGGGTTGTTTTGTACCCATTTCCAAAGCTATTTGCATCTCTAGAAAGTTCTGGTTTGAGAAGAGGAGAAAGG
>VDFB02032300.1:0-18847 GCA_007258455.2 Sequoia sempervirens | reverse complement strand
GGAGGAGAAGAGTAGGGTGGATGTTGTTGAAGTTTCGTCTTCTCCTTTTGAATATCCCCATATCAAGAGGAGAAAGGGGGTTAGAAAAGGAAAGTTCTCTGTAAGAGGCCGAAGAAGCAAGGGTCGGGGTTTGGCGGTTCTAAGATTGGTGAGGAGGATGATTTGCATCAGAAAGGGGGAAAATCCCAACAGTTAAAGTTCCCAGGTTGCACCACTAGTAGAGATGTCTCCATGGCGGTGGAGGATTCCCCTTCCCAGTAATTGTCTCAATAAGCTATTTTGGTTGGCAAAGGAAAAGAGAAAGTCATGGATACTATAGTCAAGGAGGTTGATTCAGGTAAGACAAAGTGTGTTGCTAATGTTCATCCCCTCTTTGAGGACTTCTCCTACCTTGATGAGGATAACACTTCTATGCTAGAGCTTCTCAATATGGCCAGGAATGGCGCAATGTCTAACTTTAAACTAGCAAAATGGGTGATGAAAGAATTTAATAAAGAATATTAAGATTAGAATATTAAAGGAAAATTATGCAAATCAACCTAGAGGGGTGGCCTCTAACTTGCTCATTGAGAGACTGGTTGACTTGGAAAGCTCATTCTCTGATTTCAAATTGGAATGTGAGAGTTGCCTCCAAGAGATGGACAACAAAGTAAGGGAGATCCAAGATGATATCTAGAAGCTATTATAGATCAGCCACATGTCTATTAAAAATAGTTTTGATTATCTTAAGGCATTGTTGGATAAACTTAGTCAGCATAGGGAAGATCAAATTTATGTTGTTGGGTGCAAGTGAAAGGTCCATCCACCAAGGGGAAGGGCCAAAAACCAACCAAGGATGAGGAAAAATGCCTAAGTGATAGGACTAGGGGTTGTATGAGAAAAACCTTTGAAGAAGAGAAAAATGAATTAATTTATATGGTTAATATTCACTACAATCAAGAGCTAGAGGTGGCTAACACCTTAAAAAATATGAAATAGTTTCTTTGACTATGGTTTGTTATTTTTTGTTGTTGTTTGTTGTTTTGTTGTGTTTTGGCTGTTGGTTGGCTATTGTTTTAACTATCGTGTTTTGTATCAGCAACATTTTGATGTAAAGGGTTTCACGTCCCTTCAAAACTTGGTTTTCCCCTATTAATCAAAACATTGGATCAGAGCTACAACGATTTTCTTGGGGGATTTATCCAAAATCTTCAAGGTGATTTTTTCTTGTCACATTGTTCCCTTTTTCCTTTACTTGTATTTTTCATTTCCATTTGTAAATCCTAAGTGCTAGCATAGTATATTTAGGATTACTTCTATCTCAACTATTGCCATTTTTCAATTCAAGCACTTTATTTCTTGTTTCAAATTATCAAAAATCCATGTTGTTTGTGGAGGTAGAAATACCAAAATGGGCTTTGACTGAGGCAAGCCCCTCAATAGCCACATAAACATTTTCTTCTTCTTCTTTGGCTATAGATTTTGTTGGAGAAGTAACTTCATCTAGTGATATCTTTTCCAAATTTGCATTTTATTTTATATAATCCATTTTGCTTTCATATTTAAATAGACTTTGTTATTGTAGTCTCTCTTTATTTCAAAATATTATTTTGTGTACTATGTATATAGGTGATTGTTTTGTACTCAGATGTACATTTTGTTTTATTTTTGAACTAGATGATAGTGCGTCAAGCAAGCATCCCCATCTCATGTTGGTGTCTTATGCAAAGTTCCAAATTTTAATCCTAGGTTCCTTGTCGTCTATAATTTCCATTTTTGTTATTAAAAAGTTGTTATTTTCTTGTCAGTTGATTTCTTAACGAATTTTTTTGCCTCAAGCATTTTAGTTAGAAATTTCCACTTTTCTATTTAGAATTAAATCTTTAGAAAATAGATTATCAGAGTTGATTTAGGTAAACTTAATTTTCTTGTATATCCTAGTTTAAAGAGTGAAGTTAACTTGCAAGAGAGATTCCCTTTGTAGCAATTAACTTTATCACACTCTATATTTTGGTGAACCCGTTGCTTTACACAAAAATTTTCTTTCCAAAGCATAAAAAACCAAGAAGCTCAAAGAATTTTTCTTCATTATTTGTGCTAGAGTTTTACAATGTGAGCTATAAAACCTTTTATGTGTTTTAGAACTCAATCTCTATGCTTAGGTAATATAGTTTGAAGAAGTATTCACACATATGTGTCTCACTCACATCCATTCACAACCCCTATTAGCATTGCTTATGATTTCTCGCATGGGCACTTCACCATGGGGATGCTCTTATCCCCTCATGCCATAGCAATTCAACTACCTTCCCCATCCACCACTTCTCATGTGGATGCAGGGTTTGATCAAGAGGTTGCCTTGCAAGCCTTTAATTCTCAATTGAAAAATCTAGACCAACACTTGCATAACTCCTGAGAATTCTTAGCTAAGGACATACTCTCTAAAGTGGTGCTTGTCCTTAGCATGATGAAAAACATGCTAAGTAACAAGTCTAAGGAATTTGAGTTTATTTTTGACCTAGCACTCATTGTCCATGGAAATGTCCCAACCTATACTTCAATCTTCACAAATTCTCATGACTATCACTCTAATAGCATTGACACACAACTAACTATGTCAAGTTTGGTTTTGATTGTTCACAGCGGGTGATTGCCACACCTATACCCATGGTTTTCTCACCTGCTACTAATTTCACTTTCAACTTCTATGGAAGAAATTTTGGCACCTCTTTATCCCTTGGGTCTACTACTCTCACATCCTCTACTCCACAAATTTCTACCACTTTCACTCACATTATACATCTTGTAATAAACTAGCTCATGCAAAACATTGGCCAACTGCAAAGCCAATTTGCTTCCATGACTACTACTTCCACTCAACCCCTTATTCCCTCGTACTATAGACACAACCCTCTATCACTCCAAATCCTTGCTACTCCCTTATACACGTGGTTTGAGGTGTCAATATTCAATGAGTATAATAGTAAGGAGGACCCTCAAACACACATATTTCTTTCATTGCCTTGTGCACCGATTTTCCTTTTAAAGATGCCTTGCTAGAAAAAAAATTATCAATCTTTAAAAGACACCGTACTAGATTGGTTATGATCACTTCTTGACAATTCAAACACTTTTGAACAACTAATAGATCAATGCTTATAGCATTGGGGCATAGGTCATGTTCACTAACCTCGTCCATTACAAGCAGGCACAAAATGAGAAGGTAATTGAATTTATCTTTAGATACCAATCTCTCTTCTCATAGATTTCTTATGTGTTACGAGATCTTGATGTGCAACATGTATTCATGAAAAATTTGTAGCCTTCATTGCAACAAAAATTCTAATTTATATACAATTCTTTTGCACATCTTTGCACCACCCTACACGGTTATCAACAACCAATAAGTTAATATGGAGGCTCTACATCATTGACTCCCTCTGATACCCCTAATAGTTCTTCTTTTAACCCTCAAAATTTTAAAAATAAAATATTATCAAAAAAATTCTAACATGGTAAACAATTTTCAAACATTTGATGTTCTTTCTATAGTGCCTCAAAGGCATAGAAAATTTATAAAACCATCGAGTCTCTCCACAACATAACGCAAAAACTATTGAAAATTAATTTAATTCACCTACCACTCATTTGACCCCTTCCAACTAATCAACCTCTCCCCACTTCATATGATCCAAAATATTTATGTTAGTTCTATTGAGTTATGGGACATGATACCATACTATGTATTTGTGTTGACATTTAGTGCAAGACCACATCGATTTAGGTACCATCTAGCTCCTAGATGATCTTGATAAATCAAACAAGTATGTTGTGAAGCTTAACCAAAACTTACAAATCTATACAAATCCATTTCCTAAACATTCTACAAATTTCATTGGCCTTGATTCGACTCCTATTGTTAAGCCTAATACCTCCTTAGCAAATATGGTGGGTATGGTGGATGCCCGCCACCAATCATTTTGGGTGTGCGATAATCTTAATCCCATCATATCCTTTTCTTCTATTGACGTGTCTACTGGCATAGAGGATGACCCCATGTACATACTTGCTCAATTCAACAAGAGAACCATCAATGGGGTTCTTGTTGACCTTGCCAATAGGGTTAACCTTATCACAAGGGAAAGTATCTATGTCAATCAACTATATAAGGACAAGTACGGCAATTCAGAAGTCTTTATATGACACATGATGGCTTGTCTTCTCCTAATTTGGGTTCTATAACTCTATTGATCTAGGTTGGACCCAAGTGCTTGGATACCTTGTTTTCTATCATTCCTACATCTAATTTCTTCTATATGAAGTTGGGCCTCCCATACTTGAATTCCATGAAAGCAGTTGCTTCAATTATACACAAGTGCCTTAAGTTTTTGCATGACATAGTGCATACTAAATACAAGTCACTTGTGTTTTGTGGAGGCTTTTCTCGAGACTATGTATAGCCCTCACCTTCAAGATCCTTAGGACCTCACATTACATCTTATTCAAAGCTTATCAAAAGTTCAAGACAAGTTGTTTGGTTTCATCTTCTTCTGAAACTTCT
This sequence comes from Sequoia sempervirens, assembly GCA_007258455.2. NCBI lineage: Eukaryota > Viridiplantae > Streptophyta > Pinopsida > Cupressales > Cupressaceae > Sequoia > Sequoia sempervirens. The sequence goes on along the minus strand of VDFB02032300.1, from coordinate 14,307 downwards.
TCTTCCCTGTAGTTGCTTCCCCTTTGATCACCCAAACATCATAGTCTACTTTTGTCCCTACACCTATCCCCATAGTAGCTATGGACAAGCACTTGTTTCAATGACCTCCCATTCCCCCTTGATCTCATAGCCTTCAATAGTGTCTCATGTTCCTCCACCAGTCTCCATGGAAGAAAGAAGAAAGATGCCCTTGTTGCATAGATATTCTCTCAAGGTTTTCTATCCTCTTGTGGTTCCTGCTATCCCCAAACCTACCCCTCTAATAGAAAAGGGAAAGAAACCTATTGAATGAGAACTATTATATGCATAGATTGCACCTCACACTTTAGTGGTCCCTTAAGTTCCTCCACCTATCTCTATGATAGAAAGAGGAAAGGTACCCACAATGTAGGTTCCACCTCACACAACCTAGATTTCTCGGCCTTCACTTGCTAGAACAATTCCTCCTCTTTTTCTACAAATGAGTCCCATCCCACAATCCAAGCAGAGAGATCATTCCCCTCCTCTTATAGCTCAATTCAAATCTTGTCATCGACAAAATCAACTTGCATGGGAAAACACAAGCATTGTCATTGTGCCAAGGCTAGAGAGTGAGTTGTTATGGAGATACCTAATATTGAGCATCCTCCTCCCATGTGACCGCCTCTCAATCTTGTGATGCCTTTATCTCCTCCTTCTCCACCTCTTCATCCTACTGTTATAGCCTCCTTTGTCCCTTATCAAGACCCAAACGAACCTCACTCCAAAAATAGGTTGTCTTGGCTCCTTCGATGGACCTACCTTTCATTTCTAAGCTTCCTAACATTCCTCCTTTCTACATGCCACTAGACATGCCCAACACTAGTGTGATCTCCAGTGCCACCCTTGTTTCCCTTGTTCTATTCTAGCACACCTGCCATCAAGTTTTCCTTGACATTCTCCATCCTGCCACCATTGATATTGATATCCCCCACCCACCACCCAAAAGAAAAACATAACATTATCCCACTCCACCATCGTAAGAAAAAGCTAAATTCGCCTTGTTAGCCACCTCCAAACCATTTTGCATCAATTCTTCTAACAAAGGAAGTTCCACCTTTTCTTGATCCCATCCCTGCTCCTATTGAGGATGTTAGCAATGATATTCCTCTTGTTACATATCTCGATAGTGACTCAAAAAACTCCTCTCCTAGGGAGTGCCTATTTGAGTCCTTAGTGGATATTTTGGCATTGTCCTCAATCCTCACAAGGTCGTTAACACTTGCCTCATAGGATGTTTAGGAAGATGTTTTCCTTTTAGCTAATTCCTTAGCTCTTATTGTAGGTGAGATGCCTAGTATTGCCCTAATAGTTCTTCCTCTACAAGCTCCCCTTCCCTCCATATGATGAAGATTGGGAGAATTATGTCTTGTTTAATGAGAACCTTTAGAGCAGTATTTGATATCATTATGATATAGGTGTTTGCATGTTTATCTTGTGATCCTCCTATACACGTTTGTTTATGTATGTAAATCTCTCTTAGAGGACCCATGATACCCTTGTAGGTACATGGATATATGGAAAATGAAGATGTTGTCAATTCTTCTATTTGTATTTAAATTCTTTTGTGTTGTATATTGCTTTCGAAAACAATGCAAAGCATTGAGGCATTTAAGCATCTTCCATGTTGACCCAAATTTTTATTTGTTTTCATGTATACTTCTTCCTTTGTACTTGTAGTTCCACAAGGCTTGGAGAATGATGACATTAAATCATTCCTCTTATGATGTGCATAATTATGATTACTTTCACATTTATACTAACCCCAGGGTTGTGGATCCCTTAGTGTGTGTGTGTTTCAAGTGATGTATGTTTTTATGTGGCATCCCTTGTTGGATGTTGTGGTTGTGTTGATGATATGTGCTTGTCATTGATGTCAACACTATTAGCATAAATGTATTTGAAGTTGTATATGTCGAGGATATTGAGAAAATTGTAATAAATGAGTTCCAGGTTGTTAGTGGTGAAGTGAAGTTCAGTATGGTGGTTATTTTTGAATGTTGCTGATCAAAGGTTGTGAACTAAAGGGTTTGTTGCTGAGTGTATCTAGTTTATCCACGTCGAGTTTCAGAGATCCGCATGAAGATTTGATTGAGTTATGAAGATTTCCATTCAGACAGTTTTTTTGTTTCTTCAATTGGTGTTCTTGATTGAAGATGATGCTATTTCAACTAGTTTAGTTGTTGCAAATGCTTCTCTTGTGATTCATGATGCTTGTGGATGTTTCTAGATCGTGCTCTATCTTTGTTGCACACCCACATTGATCGTTGTGATTGTGGTTGGCGATTTTTTCTTGCATGTTCATCTTTTTCTTGTTCTTGGTCGACATAGTGTTTGTAGCGTATTGTGGAACTTCAAGGAGAAATTAATTGGAGTGTCTTCGTGTTGGAGATGGTGATTTAGGTCCTCACTAAGTTGTGGCTGACCTTGGTTGATTCACATTGATAATCTTTAATGTTTTGGGCCGACAATTTATATTTATTTCATTATTTCTTTGTGGCCAACTTGTAGCGATGAACTTTCATGTTGCAAATATATAAGAGCGATTGTTTATTTGAATTTAAGTGTGAGAAAGGTGTGCTTCTCTGTGTGTGTGAATAATGTTTTATATCATTCGAAGGCAGAGCAGAGTGTGAATAATTGTGAAGAAGTGTGAATAAGAGTGAAGAAGTGTTCATGTGCTTAATTGGAACTGTAATCAGGCATTAGCAAATGCTATTTTCTTAGTTCAAAAGTTGGATGACTTTAATCCGAATCTCTTTGTAAGACAGTGTGTCTTCCTTTGTAATTGAGCAGTGAGCTCTAGGAACTATGCCTGAATGCATGTGCATTCCCCATATTTCATTTTCATTATACTTTTAACAGGGTATAATCTTGTGGATTGACCTCCACCGTGGTTTTTCCCCTAACAGGGTTTCCACGTAAAAAATCTTGGTGTTATGTGTGTTTCTAATGTGTTGATGATTTATGTTTTCATGGTTAATAATCAGATCAGAGAATAAGGTTAATAAGTTGAATAAGTTTTGAATTTTTGTGACAACTGATTCACCCCCCCCCTCTCAGTTGTTTGCCCTTGTATTGCCAACATCCCTATATTGTGTGATGTCATACAATGAACACAATGTTACGTATTTCATGCTCACACATCCTTTTGGATGCCATATTGTGTTTAAGCATCTCTCTTCTCTTTTTTCTTAAAATAACTTGTATTCTTTGTATTATGCAATTATTTTAATGAGGGCTCTCATTGCACACACCTCACTTTTGTGATATTTAAAGAATCGATAATCTTTGCACTCTTTGCAATGTTGGTAGCATATGAACCACCTATCATAATGTAGCTTGCTAGCATGTGAATCCTCATGTGTCCTACCTCTTTTCATGGTCATCCTACAATGCATCTTGTAGTGTCCATGGTTGATCAAAAGAATTGTATGGACTCTAGCATAACACAACTTACAACCATACTTTGTATTTCTTCTAGCATTACATCTTAATGCTCATTTTCTCTTTTCTCTTCTTGACTATTTGTATATTGTGTGTTTGTTGTGTATGATTGTCTATATTGTGTTTGTCTTTTGTACATGATATGTTTGCTAGTTAGTAAATAACTCAACTAACATGTTCGTTTTGTGAAATTTTTGCATAATATTTGTCTTGTGTAAGATATTTTGGTTGTTTTGTAGGTCTTCACTTTGGGGGCATATTTCGCTCACTTGAAGAATTTGCATCCGCTACAATATCATTGGATAAAATTTATGATTTCTACATTTACTTTATGCATATTCAGTATTAGATCATATGCCTCCTAACGTGGGGGAAAAATGTAATGTAAAAAATTGCATACCCTTGCAATTTCACACTACATCATGTCCTCACTTCAATACCCTGTTATAAAGTATCTTAAATATAAAATGTTAGCTCTTTGGTTTTGTGTTTCTTGCATTTTTGTGATGATCCAAGCTTTTTGAATATGAATTTCCCTAGATGGGAGTGCAACACACAGACATTTGTGTGGCACACTAGTGTCCCATGAAAATTCATGAATCCAATGGTCGTTTGAGTGTTACTTTCCCCTAGTCTCACTAATAGTCAATGAAGTAATGTCTATGCATCTAAATCCCAACAATATGACTTCTAAAAAGCTCTATCACCTCAAAGAAGAAATCAACAAGCTACACAACTACACCAGCCTTTTACATGTGACCTAAATCTTTTTTCAAGCAAAAATATTTGCGGGATTGTGGCAAACAATTAGAGCAAAGCAACAATATTCTTGGGGTTTTTTTTCCAAAAGTTTCTAAGTGATTTTGTTTTTTGTGATATTGTTCCCTTTCTCCTTGCATTTTTTATTTTCATTTGTAAATTGTAAGTGCTAGCATAGTATATTTAGGATTAACTCTATCTCAACTATTGACATTTTTCAATTCAAGCACTTTATTTATTATTTCAAATGTATCAAAAATCCAAGTTGGCCATGGAGGTAGAAATACCAAAACTGGTTTTGATTGAGGCAAGCCCCTCAATAGGCACAAAAACATTTTTTTTTTTTTCATTGGTTGCAAGTTTTGTTGGAGAAGAAGCAACTTCATTTGGTGATAATTTTTTCCAACTTTTATTTTACTTTTTTATATAATCCATTTTACTTTCATATTTAAAAAGACTTTATTAAGTATTTTCATCAACATTGTAGTCTCTCTTTATTTCAAAATTTTCTTTTTGCATGTTATGTAAACAAGTGATCATTTCATACTTAACTATATGTTTTGTTTTGTTTTTGGAGAGGACAATGCAACACGTATAAATACTCGTCTCTTGCTAGTGTCTTGGGTAGAGGCTTCCAGATTTTAACCCTAGGTTCCTTGTTGCTTGTACTTTCCATTTCTATTATTAATTTTTTTTTTTTTAACAATTGATTTCTTCACTAGTTTGTTTCCCTCAAGCATTTAGTTAGAAATTTTCAAATTTTTTATTTAAAATTAAACCTTTAGAAAATGGATAATCAAAGTAGATTTAGGTAAACTTAAACTAACAATTTGTCCTAGTGTAAAGAGTGAAGTTAACTCTCAAGGGAGATTCCCTTTGTAGCAGAATAAACACAATACAAAGCTTATAGTTAGGCTTTTCTACTCCAATTCTAGGAATAATTGCTTTGCTCATCCCTCTTCCTCCAATCTACTCTATTGAGAGAGGTGGGAGAGTACTATCTATCTATAGTAAGGGTTCCTCACCCCTTAGTGATAATAAATAGTATTAAAATAAACAAGATCTTTCACACAATACTATTCAATGAATATGATGAAACTATCATGTAAAATCATCATCACATACACAATGAGATCTTGGAGAACAAGCTTTGGCATATTCAACTAATTATCATTATTGCATTGTGTGAAAGTATTTGATTAGTTGAATTGTTTGAAGGAAATAAAGTAATGTTTATTTTCAAGCGCAAAATTGATTTTATTCCAAATCTAGTTATGGATAAAATATTGATTTTAATAGATATAAATTATATAGGATTTGTTTAGAATTTTATTTTTTAATTAAAATTATATAGAACAACTTTAGTGCTGCAAAATTCATAATTTTATTAAATGACGGTTATGAAAATAGTAAAAATTAAATATTAGATTAATTCAATTTATTAATTTGTATATGAAATTAAAATAGAATAATTATTTAAAGAAAAAAATACATTAATTTATAAATCTTCGTCATGTTATAAATAGGCAATTTGTTGCTTAAAATATAATGATGGTTTAAAAAGTGCATCTATTTAAGATATATTTGGATGAGGATAATAATTAATTAAAATACCATTCAATTACTATGGAAGAAAATTGAAGAGAATAATAATGATAATTTAGAGGACTTTTCTTTAGGAAATCTAGTGAATGAGAATTGGTAAGAAGAATCAAACAATTTTTAGAAAAGCAATGTTCGATTTATATGAAAATAGAATTCAATAAGGATTAATAACATAAAAGCATCATTGTAGAAGACACAATTATAATTACACAGATTTTTTTTTTGGATTTTGGAGAGTTCAAGGATTGGAGTTCGCCAATAGTGTCATGGTGTGATGGTTAAGTTGGTGTGTTGTTATTCTTGCCATCAAGGTTCAAACCCCATTGGGGTGTAATTGTTGAGAATTTATATTTGGGATGAGGCCCCCATTTGTGACCTCATCGGTTCATAGCTTCGGGTCAAAAGTGTTTATCCCTAAAAAAAAGGATTTGGAGTTCACAAGTTTCAACAAGGTTAAACAAAGCTTTGAAATAACATTTCATAGTAGAATAATAAAGATTAATTATGCATCAAAATAATGTATGCAATATTAATTAAGGAAAATATTTCAAAATTATGCAATAAGAATCTTAGAGAACCATTGAAAGAAAAAGTTGGAATTAAGAATTTAAAATTTGAAACTAGCTAGCTAAACTAATGAAAATTATAAGGAATATAAATTTAATAATTTATAAAAATATTTTTAAAGCTTAGAAACAAAAATAACTTTACTCGCACTAAAATGCTATCAAATGAACCCAAATTTAACTTGATCTAAAACATTGATATTTTATGAATCAGTAAAAAGCAAATAATAATAATTTGATAAATAAGCCATATCTTATATTTTACAACCTAGACTCTTGCAAGATTTATAAAGATGTTCTCACAACAAATAAAAAACACAAATGCAAAAATTTAACCAAACCCATATCATGGATTATGAGTAACAATAAAAATAATGATCGCATATCTATTGTAAATATGACTTGTGTTTTTTAATAATGTCAACCGACACTAGATTCCTTTTTAAAATTTTAGGAGAGCATTCACAATTAAACATTTAGCTCTCTTTAAGGATTATTACAAGTGAGGAGTTTGAAAAATTAAGAGAACTTAAGCATCAATACCATCTATGCTTTCAATTGAAGAATTGAAAATTAGTAGACTAGATTCTTGAGAAAACTTGGAGAAATAAGTAGAAGAGTAGGTAAAGGAGTTTTGGATTGTTGATTTTTACAATTAAACACATGAAATAAGATATAATCATAAAACCCTAGAGTAGAAAAATCTAGAAATAATAAATCTTAAAATCTAGTGTGTCAATCTAAAGCTAGATATGAAGAAATTTGCTAAATGAATAAAATTGTGTTTGCATGATGAAAGTAATTTTGTGAGAGTTAGCTATGCCATTATGTACCTTCTTTTATAGTAACCTTTTTTATTTGTGCATTGGGAGGCATATCTTTACATGTAATTGTACTTTATTTTATGTCATGCCAATTTAGAAAATTGGAGTTGATATTATGTATGATTGTATGTTGTTGAGTGTTGTTTGGGCTTATGTAAATGTGTACTATGAAAACTTCTTGAAGCTAATGTAAATCAGCTATCATATTTATTGGGAGAGTTCATGATCAAAATAGAATACATATAACTTATTGGGAGAACTACACGTAGTCTTGATTCCATGGAGATGGGTATGTAGACTTGATACTAGACAAAGGAAGTCTAGTGAAGTCAAACCATCACATTAGCAATTTAGGGTTCTTCAAATTAGGAGTTATAGGATGCTTATGTGTCTGTTAGTTCATGACTTTCCCTGACTCCAAGCTGATGAGCATACTTGTGTATTAGACTAAGATATAGTAAGAAAGATAAGAGAATTGATGATGTAGTAACATGATGTTGTTCATATGCAAAATAGTAAATAAGTTAATATGAAGTTAAGATAGCATAAGAATAACTATGACATTGTTTTGGATAAGATCATACTAGTGATGTTGTTACATGGTTTAAGAACAAAAAAACCTAGATGGTGATAAAACATTGATTAAACACTAGAAAAGCATTCTATGAGATAATGCAATTGTAATAATGCAATAGCTCATAAAATTAGAACAATAGGGTTAATGTGTAATAAATCTCTCATGATTCATGTTTACCTAAGATAGATTCACAATACATGGTTGAATACATGTTTTCTTCTTTATTGTCTTGAGATGGTACATCTTGTCGAATTATTATGCAATGCTTTAAAACAAACTGAGATTATATATATAGGGGTGTAGGCTATTATATAAATATCAATCAACTACAAGAGAGAAACTCATATTCAGCCTGATCTCTATTTGGTGTTACTGTATACATAAAGAGTTGTCAAAGAGGAGTTGCTTTCTCTGTGATGCAAACCAATGAACTAACAATAGTTGACACTCAACCACCATTGCCCCCATGTTTGGTCATCAATTTATGCAAGGAAACAACTAGGTCAACCTTGTTGAGAAGAAGAATGCTTTGTGAGCTCAATAAAACAATTATGTGAAAGTTTAGAACATATTGTCGGGTGAGAGGTTGACTCTACCACTAACAAGTTTACCAAGCTATATTTAGATTTCGTTTGTGTTAGAAGGTCAGCCTCAAGTTGCATTGTTCACCAAGTGGGATTTGTCTTATTATATTAATGTTCTTTTTGGTATGGAAAATGCCCTTGCTACTTTGAGTTGCATTACAAGAACTTCTTGCATGTGTTTATGAAATCTACTTATAAGATTAAGTGATAAATGGAGTTCAGAAAGAATATAATCATTTGGGTCAAGATTTTTGACACATCGAGACAATGTGCTTTGCAAAATGCATGTGTGCTATTTTCTATCCCCTATAACAAAATGCCAACTGTTTAAAATTAAAGGAAATCATGAAGATGTGTTTACACAAACAATTATCTAATACCTTACCAAGCAATCAACAATAAATGGTATGTACAAATATGATTTACAATATATGGGGACTCCTCATATTCTCGACACATTAATTCAACCACTATGTTGACTCTTCAAATGTGTTACTCATTAACATCTAAATTCACACTTATATGGTTCACTAGTAATCCATATATCAACCTCATGCAAATATATAGAAAACTGTTACTATTCTAACAAATATATGGCTGTAATTATATCTTACATGATAAATCTTCTCTTGCATTTTGTAAATTAAATATTTCTTCAAAATTGCTAATTATTAATGTAGTTTGTTTTCTTGTCTCATTCGTTTCCTTAGTAACCCCTCTAAGTACAATGTTTACCCATTATGATGAGTATATTTATAAATTCAAGCTAAAAGAAATCAGCCACTTGAGTTCCTAAGGTAATAAGCATTTTGAGGTCCAACTGCCTAACATGATTACCTATGCATTTAGGTCCACTATGGAGCTGTGTGGAATCAATTTGGTGGTATGAAATGAATTTATGACTCATTAAATTTTACATGATGTGTTCCTGGGTCACCTTTTGGGGGAATGGGGAAACATGAGAAGTTGAAAAGGGGACACCTAGAAGTAACCCCCAAATTCCTAGAACCAATATCTAAATAAGAAAATATCATGGGAAATGGGACAGGAGAAAAGAATGGTGACGGGGTTCAAGAGGATGGGAATAGGAACTGAAGAAGGATATGGGAACTAAGAATTGGTAGAGCACCCTGATGGACAATGGTTTAAAACCCACTAAGTACGGAATCCATTTTCCTCTTTTATTCACAAATATTGGAGCAGTTAAATTAATGTCTTCATCGCATCATGTTAACCTAAAAAATGCAAGCAACAAGCACTCTAGAAGGCAATATACATAAGTTTAATATATAGGAATATGCCAATAAGTTAATACTATGATCTTGACATAGCAAATCCTGGATAGCATGTTTTTACTCAGCAACAGATTACTTTTATGTATACAATTTAAGAATTCGTTTTCTGCCAATTGCTTTCAAAGAAAAACCCCATTACTAGAAATGCAAAGTGACTTGAAATTGGCAAATGAGGAAATGTAAATGTTTCAAAGGTTTAGAATTGAATACAATTGAAGAGGGAACACCCTGTAATAGAAGCTTGCATAGTGACTTTCATGAATCAGGCTCTACACAATCCTTTACCTGGCGTTGAAAGTCGTCCAGACAACCCTACATAGCATGACCATAACAAAAATTTGATGCACTCATATGTGAAAGACATTGGACAGGAAAACTAGCACTGCGCTGTCATGAACTATCATTACCTGGAGAATGCCAACCGCAGCAAATTTATCCAAAATTTGTTTCATTTGTGATGGATGCAAGTCCAGAGGATTCAACATAGACTCCACTGCCTGTCATAAACAATTGAATTAAATTCTAGATTGCATAATAAAATATTTACCCTTATCTGTGATTACACTCACCTTTGTCGTGAATCTTTCATCCCAGTATGTATAGACCAAGCCTCCAAATCTTGCAGTTTTCTTAAGTTGGTCCACAAATTGCTTCACTCGGAATGCCTTCCTTCCAACAACAGTTAAACAAGCAAGATGACCAACAGTTAGAAGGAAATGCTATGAAGCATGAGAATTTATGATAGGATACATGCACACAACTCACTGTCTATTGTTAATTTACTATTTTATCCTTGCAAATCAAAAAATATTAAATGCTCTTTTCTTCATTTGACTGATGTCAAGCATGGGAAACTTGGGAAACAATCATTACAACAACACAAAATTTCCATAAGTCTGTCCTACATGACCTCCTTAGTCCTTTACTGAATAACCCGTGTACTTCATGTGCAGCATATAACTCTGATAGATATTCTGCTGATAGGAGGGAAGACACTTCCAGGCATCTAACTTAAGGCTTGAGGGGACTAAGACTTGCATTACAAAAATCCCTACATATATGTGGGCTATTGGAAAAATCACACTTTAATGACATATTTCTAGTCTGTAATAGTGTTTAACACTTTTGCATTATGTTTTGACACCCAAATCCCACTGTTGGTCGGTTGAGATTCAGCCTCAGCTTTGGAATCTATCACATTTTTCTTTCATCTTGCTGTCCTGATATATGTCTGGTGTAATCAGCTCATTATGGGGGCTGAAATCGGTAGAATATCTTCTAATCTGTTGTTTCCTTCTGTAATTATTTCCCATTGCTAAAAAACTATATTTCCTATTACCAATATAATATGAAAAGCATTGATACTGTTGGCGGGAGTTTGTTCAGCCAATCCTGTGTGTATCATCATGAGACATAGATAACTATGTCCAAATCATTGAAGGTTGGCAAAGTCTGGAAGAAGGTGAAATGAAGGGAAAAGTATATTGCAAGGTATAACGATTTGAATTAGTCACATAAGCAAGTGCTTCTAGCTGTAGGTTGGCCCATTGCATGTCTTTGAAAATGACTCCCCACTAAAACAGTGCACCATTTGACTCATAAGCCATGGGGTGGTACGGATGTTACACCAGTTTTAAATGGTGTATTGCAAATCCATTTATGCACTGTGTACAATGCAATATTTATCCATGGGTGCTTTTGGTATGCATCAGAGGTATAAGACGACTTAATGATTAAAATCCAATTAGAAGTGGAGGCACAACTTTAACATGGGACCCACCATTCCTGGTTTGGAATAGCTTTGACTTATTATTAAAATTTGTTAAAGGGGCTTGGAGGCATGTAGGAAAATATATGCCCATAGAGTTATGACAAAGGGCTGGATCCACGTGAAATATTATTGGACATTGAAAAGAGGAGAGGCAGGTACAAGGTGAAGCACTCCATGTACAGCCATTCCCAATCAACAAACATGATGAGAGCATCTTGCTATCCACATGAAGTCTTATGACTTGTTCCACTGAGTCAAGGATTAGAATTGGATTTGAACCACATCTTCTGAACCTAAATAAGAGTTCTCAGATTCTTTACCAAGAATACAAGAATTTGAATCCCGACTTATTACCCTCCTAAAGAAGTTCTGAGACTCTGAAGCATATACAAACTGTCTGACAAGAACTAGATGAAGCATGTTCCCCTCCATGTGCACCCCCTACAACAATGGTCTCCAGCCAGAAACTCTCATACTTAAAAACCCAGACTTTTCATAAAATTTCCAATATTAAGAAGCAAGTATTGCTATATCCTACAAGTTATTGTTACACAGGATCAAAATAGTTTAAGTCCAACATCAGGCCTGTTAATTTTTCCATTTATACTCTTCTATTTTTCCAAACTTTGTAATTGTTCTCAGTTGCTTTATCTCTTTTAAGAATTTTCCCAATAGATTGACGCTTTAACGATTAGAGCATTAGAGTCTTGCATATATATTAGTTCATATCAGTCAACCTACTGGACTTTTTCTATGGTCAGTGTACATGGCATATGGATTACAATGTATATCTTCTTGATGACAGCCAAGCCTAATATACTACACTTTACTTACCAGAAGAAATAACTTGGACATAAAACATTAAACAATAACCTGAATACTATGATGATATCAATAACACACTTAAAAAACTAATAAAATTTGCTTACTGATATCATATGATAAACTATAATTACGAAGATCATCAAAAAATTACAAGAAATTGTGATAAATCAGAAATCATTCAGGAAAATGATATTTTGAACTGAAAAACTGTGATCTTTGTTAAACCCACCATCAACAGTTTTGGCCATAGAAATCACGTTAAACTGTGTTTTTTGGCAGTTTTTTTTACTGTTTTTTTTTTTCATTTTTTTCAAAAACACTAACCTGATTTTTGTTCGTCTTTTTGAAAACCCTAATCCTAATCCAATTTTTGTTCTGATCAAATCAGACTTTTTTGAAAAATATTTTTATGTTTTGGTTTGCTGATTTATTCCTGATAACAATTTTTGCTACCATGAGATAAACAATGCAAGAACAAAACAAGAAGTTGACTTGGGACCAAAACATGACAATATTTCTTTTTATTATTTATTTTCTTATTTGCAAATATAAATAAGTAAAAACAAATATAAGAAAACTTTAATGCAAATGTTATCTTACGAATGATATTAATTGTAATGCCTACGGGTGACTCAAATCATTATAGGATTGTATCAATGTAGCACAATGCGGGTACAATTTAAGAAAATATAAGCCCCAAGGGAAGCACAGAAATGTGTATATACCTGTGTAGATTGAAATCTGTATATAGGAAATGGATATCCAATAACAAACCCCACCAAAGAGAATTGATCCACCTAATCAAAAAATGAAGAAAATCCCATAAATAATAATAAGAGACTTATTTAGAATAATAATTCGGAATATCATAACTTATTTAGAATAATATTTCAGAATATCATAAAATCTTAGTTCAAATGTTTTTAAAATTCACAAAATTGCAATTTTGAGGTTTTTAATATTCAATATTTCTTTGATAAGGTTAAGGAATGTGTACTAGCCAAACATCAATGCTATGCTAATTGTTGATCAAAGCAATAAAGTTATAAGAGAATGTAAATTTCAATAAAATAACAAAACCCTCTTAAAATATATCTCCTAACTTTCTAGCATACTCCTACTACATGCAGTTTTTATTCTAGTTTTACCTGAAATTTGTACTGTGGAACTAATATATCCCTAGAAGATATAAATGATGTGGCAAAATGGGGACCAAAGCAAACCACAAGTGAAAATAAACTTGCCAGTTAGAACATTATAGTTGGCAAAGCAGCTAACAAAGACACTAAAAATGTAGTCCCTGGAGAGGCAACATCTTAGACAACTCCTTTTCATGGTACTCAATTATAAACTCTTTTCCTATTATGATATGTATTTTGATTGCTTGAACTGTATTTTTTACTATGAGACAGATGTTTTTTTGAGACACTTCGTTTGATATATATTATCTATGCTGTTTGTCCCATTTTGTTTAACATTTATAGTTTAACTATGTTGGCATTTAAATTAGCACCTCTGGAGTGTTGATTGTAAACGTTCAGCTATTACAAATGTTTTGCAACACTTCTTTGTTATTTAAAGAGGAGAAGCCCTTCTTTGCTGATGTAATGCGTAAGAGAGGGTAGAGTAGACTTAGGTTCCTATCTTTTTGTACTCAGCAGCAGGACACAAGGGTGCACAAACACAATGCGCTGTAGCTAAGCTTTTCTCTAGTTTCGGCAAATCTTAACTACGACTAAACTAGCTTTTAATCTATCCTATCTCCTCAAGGTAAACAAAGCATGAGGGCATAGGAGCGGAAATGGATTGGTTGGATCACTTGAATCCGCTCTCCTTAGAAGATGGTCGAGGCTCTGAACTCTCAGATATACGTTGGGATAAGGTTTTATACAAGCAAATGCTCTTCACGGTAAGTTGGATCTGAGACCTGCCAAGGAGGAGGAACCCCTATCTGAGGTATGGGCTAGGAAACGACTTACTAGAAACAACAAATTACAATGTTTTGGCCAACAAACTTGCTAAGGAGGAGGAACCCC